>BEXV01001314.1:71197-91031 GCA_003118195.1 Hemicentrotus pulcherrimus
GGCTTGGGCCACCCGGGCTCCCCCCTGGATCCGCCACTGTGTCCTACCAAGGAGTTTAAGAGCTGGAGACCCAACTGGCAACAAATTATTCCAAGCAGTTGCCGTTTTCTATGGTTGCACAATGTAATATACTGGTGTGCTGTTACCTTTGATGTCTGATGTTCGAAGCCGCTAATAATATCATTGGAAAGCTTGAGTAGTGATTTTGTCCACAAAATATCCTTTATTTCAATTTTTATTTTAATCTACAAGGGGAAAATCGAACAGACGATAAAATATGAATACATAGGCCTAGTTTTGTCAAGAAATTAGCTTACAGTGTATGATGACACTCCTAGCACCTGCGATTTGACCCTTTTCCGATTGCTTCGGCGGGCTCCCGGGCTAACGAAAATAAAGAGTGAATTTGTTCATATTCAGTTCTTGATGTTATATGTAAGATTAGTGGTAACTGCTCACACATGCCCAGTCGAGTACTTTTGATTAATATTTCAGATATTGTTTTGCTCCATTTCCTTTCGCTTGCCTCCTGTAAAATTAAGCGCTGTATACTGCTCGTATTATCAGACGAGTACTAACAAAAAGTAATTATCATTACGAACACATTTCCCTTTGAAAGAGGCCCGTTAGTTTGCAGCTAGGCAGGAATCTTTTTGTCTACGTATCTGCAAGGAAGATCCAGGGAAGCACATGCCTGTCATATTTTCTCCTGGCGGCATTGAATATGGTACAAAGGGAATGAGCTATAGTTAGGACTCCATCTCTTAAAACTTCTTAGCCCTACTTACCTAGCAACACGTAATGTATGCAATGACCTATTGAAAGAGAAATTGCAGACGCCATTATTCGCAGGTTTGTCGTGAACTCGACTGAGGTATTAAACCAGAATATGCAGGGAACAGTTCACAAACTTGGGATACTCCCCCCCCCCGAGATTTTAGTTACCAACTATTGCATCCATCCGTAGCAGAATACTACATAATGCAAAATACATAATGCACGTTACGTGCACTTGTTGTTGCTATGTCTGACAAACATCTGGCGAGCCGCGTGCTTCGCCACTGTTGAAGTACAGCATGAATACACTTTGAGTATAAATGGTCCGTTTGCATAATAAGAATCAAATTAATGTCACTGATAATGTATGCGCGATTTCAGAACAAATTATAACGTCGTAATGGTGACGAGATAACCAGGTTGTCGCTTAGATGTCTTTTCTTTCAAGATCACGTGATACAGGCCGTGTACGCATTCCTTAGATAGCAATGCGACGCGACATGCAGGGTGGTCACATGCTCAGTACAACCATGTCGCCTTTCTTTGATTCGCATGAATAATTATCATTTAACGAAAAAGAAACATTTTCGCTTTTGGAATCGGAATCAGTTGTGAAGCAGCACATTGTGTTAATCACTTTCTACACGTCTAAGCGGGAAATACAGGGTCCATTCTTGAGGACTTACTTGTGTAGGCCTCAGTAGCAGTCCGGATCGCCTGCTTCATATTTGTATATTGCTTTGTGTCTATAAGTCTAAAAACCCGAGTTTGACACCGTAAATCCGTCAATTTCTGTAAACAAATTGAAGTCGAGTTAAACTTCAGTTGCAGTGACTGGTAGTCGAGATGAAGTTTCTCTTAATTTTCATCGTTTTTGCAGTCTCCGACAACCACGTGATTACCGCTGCTCCCAAGCCTGAAATTGACATAAGGATAAGGGTAAGTTCTTTAATGATTTGTTCCCTTTTTTCATTGAGAAAACAAGAAAACTTACATAAAAAATTATTAAACGGAACAATACAGTGCATTCGTTGCTACAAATTTTTACTCAGTGCTACTACACCTGAAATAAAAATATGTCAAAATAATTGCTAAGCTAACCAATTTGCTGATATATTCAAATTTGTGGATGTTTATTTCCTGGAGAAGAGTTATTATTCCATTGACCTGTTATAAATGAATGAACTGCAATATTTGGAATTCCACTCTGCATACCTACATCTATACACTCTTTGATATGTCGGGCAAGTATCGGTTAAGCGTTCAGTTTGTCAAGCACAACCTTTGTCTAAAGAGGATGCATACAATTTGAATATATTGTTATCAAATCTGTCTATCCGTTGACGTCAGACTGGCGTTCAAACCACTGGTAACTTGAGGAATGAGACTGGAAGAAACATACTGGAACATTCTATTTGACTTCGAAAAAGAGCTGTTATGATGCATCGAATATTCTCACTTGTGAAGAAAGAAAAACATGAGTATATTAGACCTTGGACATGCACTTGGGGCTGGTTTGTGAAAAAGAGTTCCCACTATAAAGCCAGAAAACATAAGCCTACGTTGAAACCACCGAATTATCTTTTTCAAAAAATAGTTTTGGAGATGTTGAATTGTGGATGTCTGGTTTACAAATAAAAGGTTTACAACTTAACCTTTAATTCGTTTTCAGTTTATTTGGCATCATAAAAAAGTTATAAATTATAAATACAGAATAAATAATAGGCCAGAACCTCTGAGAATCAACTTTTGCTTGTACGGGAAGCCCCTAATGAGGTAAACACAATATCAAATTGAATATCAAAATAAATAAAAATTACTAGGTATATATAGATACATGTAGATACATTTAGAACAACAAAAAAATAAAAAATACCCTCAGCTATCAGCAGGTACCACCCACGTATATGCACACACCCACAAACACACAGGAGCAATACCAAATACAAAAAAGGGAGAGTTCAGAATGAGAAAGAGAAAAAGGGAAGGAGTGCCATAATTCTCATGTTTACAGTTGAGATCAGATCGGTTGGAGATACTGACAAAAATACTGACTACAGATGTAACTTTTGAGTGGTAATTCCTTCTATTGTGTGATGTAATCATTAATCATGTACTCTTTCTACTGTCATTTCAAACTTCAGGATGACGTGCGTGCAGTCTTGAGGCATATACTACTCAAGGTTGACCAGACGACACTTGACAAATGGCTTGGGCTTGACAGAGATTCTGAAGAACATATCACTACCACAAAGCCACGGGAACAAGGAACCGAACGACTGACGACTCTTTTAACACTCATAACAGAAGCGCCCGAACTTCTTCCGGTATCGCAAACAGCGCCACCAATACCAACAGCGCCACCAGCGCCACCAGCGCCACAAAAGTTAATCATCCACCCTCTCTGCGTGGAACGACTGAATAACCCAAATCGGATCGAAGACATCAATGACATACAGAATCGCCACGACGTCATTGAGTACCTTATCTACCGCCTCTGTCTACCCACTGTCACCGCTGAGGACGTCCTCGCAGTATCAGACATCGTCGATCGTCTCTCTTCGCCGGACAGGATGCCGGTAATAGGACTACCGAATCCGTTTGTCCCTGAAGTCCAAACACTGATCCCTGAAGTCCAAACGTTGAACATTGACATTGACCTGTTGCAGGGAGGGGCTGTCACAGATTTGGACCAGGAGCTAGCCACGATGCTACTTGATGAACAAGAGGTGCCACGGACTCGGATGAACGATTTCGATCCCGACATCAATGACGAGGGCATAACCAAAATCGCAGATGATGACCAGGAGGTCGAACCGCTCGAAGAATCAGTTAAGTAGTGAAATAATTTTTACCATTGATGTAACCATTGTTGCGAATTCTTCATGAATTAACTTTTTGTCTTTTGCCCTGCATAACGATAAAGGATCAATATAATAGAGAAGAAAGAAATCCAAAGTTTTAACGTTCTTCAATGTTACCTGCGCTATTTGTTTGTCCATACACCGTCTATTTTGTCAAGATTTAATTCATCAGCCTACTTCTGAAGTCAAAACAGTTTTAAAATCTGGTGAAATGTGTTCACGCCCTTTAATACAGGGCTGAAGGGCGTTTATGTAAAACTTTGTTGTATATCGTATTCCATCCTGTTAAAATTGGTCCGACAGACCCCCCCCCCCCTATTCACAATGATCTGGCTACCGCCCTGTTTCAGTTTGACACCCCTTGCATTATGTACATATTATCTAATACAATTTCATCATATGCCTTTTATTTCAGGATGACGATATCGGAATCCTGCAGAATTTCCTTCTGCAGGTCGACAGGACATTCACTACCTGGTTTCATCTGAAAAGGCAGGACGAAGAGGAGGATGAAGATGAGGGGGATAAGGAGGATGTGAATATATTCGAGAAACCTTTACTGGCTATAGAAGAGCCAGTCGTCTCTACAGATGCGGCTTATCTGATGACTACATCGTTACCTGTCGCGGAAGAACCTTTACATAATCCACTCTGCAAAGATCGACTGAATAATCCGAAACAGATCAAGAACATCGCGGACGTCCAGAATCGCTACGACGTCATTGAGTACCTAATCTATCGCCTCTGCCTACCAACCGCAACAGCTGAGGATGTTGAAGCGGTTGCCACCATCGTCGAACAGCTCTCTTGGCCAGTCGAGGTCAAACCTAAGCCTATGTTCGAACCTGATGTCGAACCCGATGTCGAACCACAGCCCGTCGTGAAACCCGAAGCCGTGAGACCCGAAGTCCATCCGGTGATGGACAATGACTTGTTGCAGGCAGAAGACGGTGCAGTATTGGATCAAGAACTCGCCACGAAGCCTCTCGATGTTCAGGATGAAGCTGTCACTCAGGCAGCGCCCCTCGCTTCTGACAACAACGACACCGACAACGATGAGGCCGATGATATCCAACTGATTGAGGACACCACATCTGCCTTGAGTGACCTTGATCAGTCGAGGACTGACATCGCAGAATCTTCGAAGAAAATAGAAGACAACACACAGAAGAAGATGCAGGAGAACAGACCTGCTGAACAAGAGCAGAATGGAACACCGACATCATCGACCTCCGCCGAATCAGATGAAGATGACGTCGAAGAAAATGATGCTGCGCAGCCACTCGATATTGATTCGGACGAATTAGAATTGAGGATTCGTGAATTACTCGACTCATTAATGAGTTAGGCAATCGACAACGATTACACAGCGGTGCCACTAAAATCTATCGTTTATGTATGGAAATCAAAACTTTTGAACCTTAGTTTTATTCCTAGTATAAGTGCTAGTTTATGTTACATACAGAATACAAGTATATTCATTCAGGAAAATTGTTTTTCTGCAAGGTTGAAAAAAGGCAACCAATTTTTGTCAGAAACAAAGTGCTTCACTCACTATTGAAATAAATTGTGTTGCAAAAATAGCATTCAGATTATTTCGTTTGATTTTACTGTACATGTATGACAAAGATTATTTCCTTTTTTATAACTCATTTTAAATGAACCATGAAATGGTACTGGATTTGGATTTTTCTTTTTCCTCTCCAGTTGAGGTAATACGTTATATTTTGAACGATTAAACCCACACTTGATTAAAAATTGCAATTCCTTAAAATTCGTTTTCTGTTTGTTTGTACTTGTTACTATAACGTGTACATGTGTTTATTCAAAATTAATGTTGCAAGAGCGTACGTGTCTGAATAATGGTACGTAAATAAATTATTGGAAAACTATCCTTTCTTAGCACTAACCCCTAAAAATTGTTTTCTTTGCTATCTCTGAATATCACAACAAATCCCTTTCCCGATCATATTCATGTTCAATTTTATAAAATCATATTTGTTACCATTGCTCGGGTACGCAGATTGTATCTACGAAAACATGCTTGTTTCTAATTCTTTCTTACTTCTACCCTATCGCTCCCATCTTTCCATCTCTCTCTCCTGGGCCTCCCTCGATTTCTTTCTGCCTGTCTTGCTCTTCCACACTCGATTGTACTTCTCGCTCTCTAGCTTTAAAACTCTTCCCATCTTCGTTCTCCTTTTGTTCGCTCTCTGTCTCTCCTTTTCTCTCTTTGTCTTTCCTTTGATTTTTATATGAATATCTCTTCCACCCTCCCTCTTATTTCTTTCAACCTCGATTGTCCACACAGTC
Organism: Hemicentrotus pulcherrimus; assembly: GCA_003118195.1. Classification (NCBI taxonomy): domain Eukaryota; kingdom Metazoa; phylum Echinodermata; class Echinoidea; order Camarodonta; family Strongylocentrotidae; genus Hemicentrotus; species Hemicentrotus pulcherrimus. Next base: position 77,152 of record BEXV01001314.1, read on the forward strand.
TACTTTCTATTTATCAGAATTCTGACATAAACCCTGTTCTCTCTCTCTCTCTCTGTCTCTCTCTGTCTCCTCCTATCTCTGTCTTCCAATCCCCCTCTCACACTCGATTATCCTTTTTTTTTTCTTCATTTGTTCTCTTTCTGTCCCTTTCTCTCCTTTTTAAAAATGTTTATATGACCATCTCTTATATTTGATTTTGGGGCATTTTTTCCTCTCTAGGACGGTATTTATCGCTTAATCAGATTACTGGCATCAACCTTTATGTTCTTCTTGCCTCACGTCTTCGTCTCTTTCTCTCTCTCTTTCTCTCTCTCTCTCTATTTCTCTCTCTCTCTCTCTCTCTCTCTATCTCTCACACTTACACACACAAACACTCTCTCTCCCTTGATTTCAGTGGGAAAAAAAACAAGTCCATAGCATATAATGCAAGGAAACACACTGTGACTTCGAAGAGGGAACATTGTTTTTATTGAATATGATAAAGTTATGATACCCGCGATCTTAAGCACCTTGTATATCTTTCATACAAGTTGTCTTTAATTGATTAAACATTCATATAAAGAGATCATTCTTTCTCAGTAGCTACATGACATTGAAAGAGCGCTACGAGTTGTACAAATATATTCCTATAATTATACTATTCGACATTCAATTCAAAACACATAACCAATAATTGAGATAAACACATTTGATATACATTCCAAAATCGTTACCGCAAGAAGCTTAGATTTATATATAATGTAAATTACAATCTGCAAGAAATATATACATGTAATAGTCCTATGATTATAATACAGTCCACAGAGCAATTTGTTCATCTTCATAAATGGTTATCATTTATTAAACATGTCGTCCTATACCGATCAAAAATGAATATTCAAATACACAACAAATATTTAATAACTAATAATAGAGTACAATATTTTTTAACTAAATACGATTGAGCAATGAGATGGTAGAATGAAGAAAAGATATATCGATAGGTGAATAGAAAATAAAGAGACAATCTGACGGGAGTAGTAAGAGAAAGCAAATAAAATGAAAGAAAAAGGAGACTAGCAGTGAGAAATAATATGAAATTTGTAACATCTTGTAACACATACCTCATATTGCCAACACTATTTTGTAGAAATATATGAAATCAGTCTTATGCTTTGTATTGCTGTATTACATTGTATTCGCCTTTGCACTTTCCCCAATTATTCCACAATGTCGAAATAACCTACGCAAAATGCGATATATCTGTTCTAAGATAAATCCTAAGTTCCTTCTTAGATAAAATCTCGTAATGTACAATCAAAGTCTTTATTTCCATCAACATCATAACTACCTAACAAGAAATTAAGCCAAGCCGATGGTTTGTTTTAAAAGCGGCGTATTTTACCGACATGCGATACCACTCAGTGCTGAGCTGAGTTTTAAATGGTTCCATCTTTCGGTAAAGTATATAGAGTGATTTCCGGTTGCTGTACCTAAGCATAATAAGCGCGTGTACTTGTAGTTGGTGAAGTATTGTGGGACATTGCTGTCGACACATCAATACATTAGTGACTTTTAGATTTGCGTGGACTGAAAAAGTGTGACATCCATTCAAGGCAGTGCATTAAAAGGACGTCGATCGCCGGTAGCAATCCACGTTGTCGTCGTGTAAATCTAAAAATCCCTAATGTTAGCAGCAGATGGCAGTAAACGTAAGTCAGAAGTAATGTCAGTCGAATACCCTGCCTTTAAATTAAACTAAAGCAATCGTCTTCTATATTAAACAAAACTTCCCCGATTTACCATTCTAATTAAGAGTGATAACACTGTTGGTATGGTTTCAATTTCGATAGTGGAATAAATCTAAAGGGTTGAATTATGTAAAACTCTTTTGAAAGGCTCGTTTAAAAGGTGGTTATTATTGCAGATAACATTGTTTCCCCTCGTCATGTTAATCGAGCTTATTTCATTTTCTTTACTCTGTTATTAGTTTGGAAATCAGGGAGGAACAACGCATACGATGCAGAGAATACTTGCCTTAGAATAGTCCACAAATATAATTATGTTAAACTAAATGTATATTGTTTCCAAACAAACGGGCGAATGTTGAGAGGGGGCGGGTCTTTCTTTCTTAGTGAATGAAATACCAAAGGAGAAGAGGGGGATGTAAGTCGGTCTCTATTGGTGAATAAACTGAGAAATAAAAAGGCCGTTGAGGGGAGGGGTAAGGGTACGGAAGGGGCGCAGTCATTTTTTTAATGATGCTTATTCCCCAATTCCTGCCTTTCTCTACCTCTTTCCCTTGTCTTCTTTATATCTTATCCCATGCCGCCTATACCGAGGCCACTGGTACCTGTCTTAACAAGAACATTAGGGACCTTTAGATTCGCACGAAGACAATGGGGATTGCTACGATCGATGTCCTTTTAATGCACTGCCTTGAATGGACGTCACACGTATCAGTCCACGCAAATCTAAAAGTCCCTACTATCTGATGTAGCTGTGACGTGTTGAATACATGTTTATTATAGACATGTAATTGATTTATATTAGCCACTTTGCGTTTTTCATCATTAAAATGACTTCTTGTAAAACTAAATGGGAAGCCTGAAGAAAAAACATCTGTCACTCTCTCAAACAAGATTTAAGAAAATTGAACTTGAGAAACAAACCTAAGTTTAATAAGCTCAATTTAATATGAGCATGTCTATTATGAGAACAAACAAAACACGTCTCAACGTCTATATCTCTATACATTACCTAATTTATAATTTGTAAATGTATATGCAAAACAATTCAAAACAATTGATGCCTAATCATAAATGATATAATTACCGTTATGAGCTACAGAAAGAAATATAAAATATATGTACACATCGGAATAACAATATAATAGTTACAGATATCATTTAATTACAATATTGCTAACACGAAGACCCTCTCCCTACAAAAGGAGAGACCTTTTATAGCAAGATTGTGCACCCTATTATCATCACCTCACAAAATGAAGTATCTTAAGAAAAAGAAAATTCGTTGGTAACTCAAGCCACTTCAAAATCAATTCGTCGAAAACCCTTTTAAACTTTGCAATCGATTGCGGTAGCAATTGTAATTACGTTGGTTTCGTAGTCAATGTCCTGTTATAACTCAGTAACAAAAAAATACCAACTAATGCAGTTCTAACTTATTCTAAGGATATCCAAAATACTAAATGTGATACAATAAAAAAGCAGATTCTGTCTTCTACACAGCGAAATAAAATCTGAAGTTATAAGTCTTCTATTCTTGGTTATCTGACAAGATATACATCGTTTAAATATTTCCAATTCGTCTTCTCTCTCGTCCACCTTCATCATGATCATTTTACAAGAAATAACAGAACAGAGCAGGCATAACAAATCCCACACTGATATACCTGCAGTTTCAATTTCGTCTTAAACCCAATATTGCTTGCATAAATAGTTTTTGTTGTAAGGTAAATGGATGTTTTTAAAAACTTTTTGCTGAATAATTCTGCATAGGATGCTCGTTTTACAGACATAATCACTATAATATTGAAACACATCTCTTAATTCATTGACGTGAGATGTAATTTGTAAATGTGTTTTTGTAGAAAATATTGACTTCATTACCATAATAATGATGATGATGATCATCGTAGTCTTTGTCATGTTCATTAGCCTGTGAAGGGGGGGGGGGGGGGGAATATCATGACAACCCCATATATTGTAGACATATTGCCAGTTGAACTGACCTTAACCTTAAAACGGGAGGGGGTGGGGTGTATTTTACCGGCTTCATCTTGAGCTCGCTACGTCCATTTATAAGTCCTCGCAAGGTGCCATCTTGCAAAGTTTATACGATCGGCTAACCATGGCCTCTCTCTAAAACACTGTGCATATAATAGTTCATATGTTTCTTTTTCTCGAACTAAGTCGGTCAAAGTAATTATAAACCTGACATACTATTTAATGCCCACTGTGTATTGAAAAGAGAATGTACGAGTCACGGCATTAGTAGATCACGTGATGCCAGATAGTTGACCAATCAGGAATCGTCATCAACGATCGGCCAGTGTTTTGATGATGCCATCATTACGCCTATTCATGGAGAAAATAAAACGGAATGACATCATTACATCTAGTCCACTATCTGGATGGTTTGTCATCCCTCTCTTTCGAAACCACACGTTGTAACGTGGAACGCTGAACCTTAATAGCCAAAGTGACAATTTTATGTGGAAAACAGACTTATCTTATATGCTTCCTATATTTCAAGATTGAACGCAAAATCTTGGATATGACATATTTTATATTCATAGCGAATAAACAATTCGCGATATTGTAGATAGAAAAAAGTGCAGTCTTATACCTTCAATGAAGATTTTATCATGGAAATAGCTGTAAGTTAGGCGTAAGTCAAGGTCATGCAGTATTCATTGACATGAAAAGTTATTCACCGAAAACGGGATTCATACACGCAGAGAGATAATTTATTTATTCATTTATTAAGAAAAGGGAAATGAATCTCCTATGGCTGTCTCTTAATACATTTTTTCTTTTATAACATTTCTTAAAAATACGATATCTATAAGTGTTGGTGATGACAATTGAAAAATATAACATAGTAGAATAAATTCTACATTGTCTATACCTTTTTTGAAATGGAGAGGGAGGGGTGCTAAAAATGGGATTAGTAAAAGTAATTGTTTGAAAAGTTCATATCAGCCCGAATTCAAATGCATATCAAGTTTGTTTAAATCATTTTTTATTATGATAGAGTCTCACAATATCTTTCAAGAGGACAGATTTTATTCCTTTTCAAGATGGTACTGAATTCCAGATTGGTTACATTTAATACAAAAACTAGTAAGACACTCTCTGTGATCGAAATAAACATTCCATGATATAGAACGATAGCAGAAAGCAAAGCTGTCATAATTTAATCATTTTCACTTTTTCTAAAGAAAGATTGAGAAGGGTTGAAAGCGAAAAGAAGAGGGCATTTGAAAGTAAAAGGCGATAAATTGAGGCTTATCTACCGTTTTCTACAAGGATTAATGATAATCTACGAAATCCATTCGCATAAAAATGTGCATACACGATTTCAACATCTTAAAGATTGTTCGTCATGACGGCATACGTTGTTTCGTCATAATGTCATACGATGTGACGTCATTAGAACATACACTATCAGCTAAACATACATTCCATTCTTAGCACGTGATACAAATCAGGCATTATTCAATCGTTGCACGCCATACTGAGTCGCGACTACATTTGAATCTCTACAACAACTGAAGAAAGATCGTGCATGATATAAAAGAGAAGAATCAAAGAGTGGTCTAGACTTGTATAGAGAGCTTCTACTGGGTTTGCGACATAGAAAGAAGCAGAAGCATTGCAAGAACTTGACAGCAGGCCGAAGCAAAACGTCAAAAACTATACTTCTGTGTTTCGATGTGTCCCTAGCGTATCGTCGTCGTCAATAAAGCGGAGTTGGTTGGCGTGGATGCCGTTTGGTGGTGATGTCGATTCTTCTTCTCGTGTGACGACCGGTGGGACCAGCGGCTGGAGTTCCATGTCGGTTTCGTCCAGCCATTTAGGTTTCTTCTCTGTCTTGGCCTGGGCCATGTCGACCATGGCTACTGAACAGCCTGATGATACTGAACACATACTGTCCCGTCGTTCAGGCTCTTTCATGGCGTCTCGAAGAGCCTAGAAGAAACAAACAACACTCACGTTACGTTACACACACGGTAATATCTTGCGTTTGTTTTACAGTTACAGCTGCCATAATCGAGAAAAAAAAGGTACCTTCATCGTCACCATCGTCGTCATCAAACTCATCTTCATCATCATCATCATTTCCATCCTCAAATTCATCATCTTCACAATTGTCATCCTCAAATTCATCATCTTAATCATGATCATGATAATAATCGTAATCATTACCATCATTATCATCATCAGAGAGTTACAAAAATAGTCATTGCTTTTACCACTATCATCATCATAATCCTCCTCGTCATCATCGTCATCACTATACATAATTATGATCATCGTCATCATCGCAATCATCACCATCATCAGCACGGTCATGATCATGATCATCATTCATGATCATCATCATTTTCGTCATTATATCATCATCATCATCATCTTATCATCGACATCATCAGCATCCTCAATGTCACCTCCACCCTCCTTCAGCTCCTCCCCCTCTTTATCATCATCTGTATTCTCACCATTATCGACTTTACCTAGTCAACCATAGTTAACCCTTTGCCTACGGGAATCGGCTGGCTCCTGTATTTAGACCAGGCGAATAGCAGTATTCAGTAGCAAAGGGGTAAATCTTACCTGGAACATCCCTGTACCGAGTGTGCCATCGTCATCCAGGTCCTTGTCGTGCACCTTGGCCTCCACCTGGCGAATCTTCTTGTCCATCTCACCCAGAGCTTCGAACATCTCAAACTTGAAACCCGAGATGTCCTGCTTGAGCTCGTTCAAGATGTTGGCCTGGTCATCGTCCTCCTCCTGGTGGCGCTTCTCGAAGTGATACCTCCTAACGAGATGGTCCGAGACTTCCTGAGATAGGAGGAATTTCATTCAATTCAATTCAAAATGGTTTATTTCAAATAAAACTTTCATCGCCGCGTTTAGCCGAATAACAATAGTTTACAAACAAAATTAATAACACATAATGTAATATATAACATATCATAACATAATATATTGAATCTGAAAAATGTATCAGTTTAAATACGAGAAATCTAGCTTATTGCAACATATTATGGGAACACACATTAGAAAGAAATCGGAATTTAATAGCATAAAGTAACATAGTTCTACTGAAATCATGTGAAAGTAGAAGGACTAAATATCGAGAGTAAAACCGAAAAGTGAGGGGTAACGTTTGCAAATACAATGTAAATCATTGAAAATAAGAGTGGGCGAGATTCAAAGAGGGGGAGAAAAGGCTGAGAGAGGGAAAAGTATTAAAAAAAAAGGAGTAGAAAGCGACAATGGAAAATTCATATAGGAGGATACGGAAAAGAAGGGAAAAGAACAGGAAGAAGACGATGAAGAATGGAAGGAAAGAAAAAAAGAGGAAGAAGGAAAAGAAGAAGAAGAAGAAGAAGAGGAAGAAGAAGAACAAAGAGAAGATAAAGTTGGTATTATAGTTGTCTTCATCGCCGTACTTTTTGTCGTACTGTAGGATAATATCAACAGAAAATATGTGGATAGGTTCAGTACCAGAAGTATTTCGTTTTAAACTGTTACATTTTGTTTGTATTTTACTGTTATTATTATTTGGGAATTTTACAAAATCAACTTTTCTTACCTTGAAACGCAACTGTCGTTCATCAACCAAGCTCTTCAACCGTTCCTTAAAATCAAAACATTGGAAATATATTAGGTCATGATACAAAGTATAATCGAACTATTCGTATAATTTATGTCTTAAAAAGAATGGCACTATGAATTTCTGACACAAGGTCCTAACTTGATTATAATAAGGCCTAAAAAAGATGTTGTATTGCCCTTTGCGACTGACCCCAAAATCTTGAAATCTACGGTCGGCTTAAAAAAAAATTAACCGTTTTTTTAGAAAAAAAAGGTATTAAGCATTCTAAACTGAGAAATATCAGCCCAAAGATGAAGTAAAAAAGAAAAAGGGATTTCTGACCGACCGACCCATGTTTTGGCACCTAAAGGGCAAAACAACATTTTGTAAAAGGCTTAAGGCGGAGTATGGATATTGATTCCTGCACTATCAAGGTCTTTATCATGATCAATGTATTCTTATGCAATTTCCTTCAAGAAAATGAAAATTATGATTTTTATTTTTTGAAGGCTCGTTGATCGCATCAATCAGATTGTTAAGAAAAAGCTTAAAAAAGAGCTGGAAGATATTGTACATTTCTTTTACAATTGTGAAATCAGTAAATCAATCTGGAATGAAACGGTGAAATGGATAAATGAAGGTTCTCGATTACAGATAGAGTTTAATTTAGAAAATGTAATTCTTGGTTTTGAAGACAAAAGAAACGATGCTTTAAATTGCATGGTGATTTTGATTAAGCATCAACTATCAAAAGCGTAATAACAAAATTCCAGTTTTTAGTTCTTTGAAGAAGAAAATTATCCAATATTATGAAGACGAGAGATATATTCATTCTATATCTGGTATTTATAACAAATTTTTTTACTAAATGGCAGTCACCTCAACATTTGTTTGTATGAACACCAAAGAGAGAAATGTGAAAGTATTAGAGTTAAGGAAAGACTTCATTTCATTGAATTGTAAAAATGTTTGTTTGACTCAATAAAATAGCCTATGGAGGGCTAAAAAATAATTAAAAAAAAAGAAAAAGAAAAAGCTTCACATTTATTTATTTCACATAATACAATCACTACGTATACAAATATAAAGGTAAGTTTTGACGACTTCATGTAGCTTTTACAATCCTGACAGCGCACTGATAACAATAACAGATTAATGTGAACGATTGCAGAAGATTTATAATGCTCAATTTCTATACAGAATATACTCAACTGTCCGTTTAACATTAATCTGATTTATCTCGTCATCCATGTTCGTTTTAATATTTCTTATTACTTTTTAACAAGTCAAACTAAACCTTTGTCAATAAGGTAGACTTCCAGGTTAGATGAAGTAATAGGATACTTTGTTTGATATTTTTCTACGACTTTAAACCCCTCATTTAATGAAGGAATAGCGTCCTTGGCGTTATAAAGTATCCTTCGCCGGTGTATAATGTTACACATCAGCTGGGCTCGTAATAATTTGGTCACGCCTTGTCGATTTGACGGNGCAACTGTCGTTCATCAACCAAGCTCTTCAACCGTTCCTTCAAAATCACAACATTGAAAATATATTAGGTCATGATACAAAGTATAATCGAACTAGTGGCATAATTCATTTCTTAAAAAGAATGGCACATCGAATTTCTGAAACAAGGTCTAAGCTTGATCAAAATAATGCGGAGTGTGGGTTTAGATGCCTGCACCTTCAAGTTCTTTAACGTATTATTATGCAATTTTCACCAAGAAATGAACGTTGCGATTTTTTTTGAGGACTCGTTAATCAGATTGTCAATAAAAAGCTTAACATTTATCATTTCACATCATACAATCACTACCTATACAAATTTAAAGGTAAGTTTTGACGACTTCGTATACCTAACAGCGCACTGATGACAATAATAGATAAATGATAATAACGATTGCGGAAGATTTATGATACTCAAATTCTATACATATATACTCAACTGCCCGTTTAACATTAGCCCGATATATTTCGTCATCATTACTTTTAAACAAGTCAAACTAAATTCTTTTTATTAAAGTTAATGCAAAGTTTTGGGAAATGTTGAAAATCGGATTTTAGTAACTCTTCAAAATTCTGATATATTTGGATGCCCCTATAGATGTATTATAAGGACTAGAAACTTTAGCCCCTAAAACACTTATGCTTTCGAGAGATTGAATGCTCAAAAAACTTTAGCGGTGCTCCCGCTAAGTTTTAAAATTTTCAAATAGCGCCTATAAAGGCATTTCCTTGGTAGCTGCGACCATGAAAATCGCAGAATATGCAGTTCAGATATATAATTTCCAAACGGGAATAGCAAATCGGTCGATTGTAGTCAAGAAACATTGTTTTAGAGCTAAAGTAATGTCAGTCTTGAGAGGGCGCTTTAGAACATGACGAGTTCACTGTTTACAATTTCATCGCTTTAGACTCGATTTCAACCGCGACAACGATCATAGAATATTGTAAAATCGCATAATATGCTTCCAATATGTTCATTTGAACCAAATTCATGACCCCATACCAAAAGATAGACTTCAAGGATAGATCAAGTAATATGATATTTTGTTTAATGTATTTCTACAACTTCAAACCCCTCATTTAATGAAAGACCAGCGTCCTTGGCGTTATAAAGTATCCTTGGTCGGTGTATAATGTTACACATCAGCTGGGCTCGTAATAATTTGGTCACGCCTTGTCGATTTGACGGTCAGAAAATCTCATTAAACCAAAGTATGAGTCATAAGATCTTATAACACGGAATATGTAATCATCGCTGATTAACACACGACCAAACCTGAGAAACTCATTAAGATTATAATCATCACCGATGCTGTCTTTCTTAGAAATGTTTCATTGGTTCGCTAAAATGAGCTTCGGGGAAGTATTTCTATCCGGAAATTCATATGGATATCATTTTTTTAAAACGAATTAGCTGTTTTGTCATCTTCCTCATTTGAAATTTCGGATTCGATATTTAAGATTTTAGCTGACCATTTTTGAATAACTCGATTCAAGCATCTTTTCACAAATTAAACGTATTTTAAAGTTTAAGTACGCAGCTTACTGTTCATTTGTACGGGAAATGCATGATTGGTACTAACAAAAAAATAAAGGGTAAGAATAAAGCTAAACCGAAAATGGAAAAGATTAACATTTATATTCTCCGATTTCGGCTTTCTTGTTATTCTTGTGATTTCAATCAGGTGAGTGCAAAAGGAAAATGTGTCTGTTTCTTCTTCTTTACTCTCAACAAATATTTGGGCATGTCATTTGAATCAGAACTCTATAATACCTTGTATGCTCTTGCCATTTCTCCTCTGCAAACCACTTCACAAAATAACCACCGGAAGAAATAGAAGAAGGCTTTTGGAGTTGGTATGATGTTGAACGGTGGGGGCACTGTTCCAAGATCGTCGAAATAACTCATCCAGAGTTTAGACCTTGAAAATTTCCACTCAATGTCGGCATCCATCTAGGAAAGATTTTTTAGAAATGATATTGATTTTATTTATTTGGCAAGGTTTGTTATGAAATGGTATATTTTAACTAATACAACACAAGTGACACAATTTAGATGGTATAAACTATAAACAATTCAGTTAAAGGCAGGCTTTACTACTTCAGCCAGAAGGGATTAGACCACCAAGCGAGCCAGCGAGGTCACTGTGACAGGTGGCTATCTCATTAACTGATTGTGTCTACCATATCAGCAGAGACAATAAAATTCCCTCATATTCAATTTTCCTCAAATAAGTGTATCAATAAGAGCCAAACATTAATGAAGTCCAAGCACAATGTATTGTTGGAAGATAATGATCAGTTTCGATAAATCGCATTTTCCCGGATTAGATTTAAGCAGACGACATCCCGTCGTATCGTGTCACTACAATCACGATAGCAATTATTTCCGCAGTTCTCACCTCAACACGCGTATACGTATTGCTCATCATAGCGATAAGCACGTTCAGCAGCACCACGATAGATATCACGTGATATGTAGCATAGAGGAAGTTTCCCACTGTTTGCGTGAAGGTGTGGGGTATGTTCGCCTGGCTGGACAGGTTGACGATATTCATATCGGGTAGCCCGAACAGAGCCCAGAAAAGAGTTGCCATCGTTTCCCCTAACCTGTATTTCAAACACACAATGCAAGAAAAGAACCAAAACCCAATGAACAAATTTTATAGTTTAATGCTTTTCTAGGTTTCATCTCATATCATTATAACAATGCTTACAATCGTGTCCGTCCAATCATGTTTAATCATACATAATTATATGAGGGAAACATACCAAAAACGTAACAATTCGTATTCTTAAATACTACCAAACGCCCAAAGAGACAAGAAAGGTTCATCCAAGATTTTGAATTGATGTTTATATTTATTTAAAAAAAGAAAAATTAAAGTAGATTTATTTCTATTGGAGAAGTTTTCCTTTTCAAGGAACGAAAGTGATTGATGTACGAGTATCGTGAAGGTAAACTCAAGAAGAGTAGAGAAGATAGATAGAAAGGCAGAAATACAGAATAGAAAGAGAAACAAAAGGAGGGATGAAGAGAGAGAGAGAGAGAGATAAGGATATATATATATAGAGAGAGAGAGAGAGAGAGAGAGAGAGAGAAATAGAGAGAGAGAAAGACAGAAAGAGAGAAAGAGATGGATAGATATAGAGAAAGAGAGAAAACGAAAGAGAAAGAGAGGGAGGGATAAAGAGATAGATAGAGAGAAAGAGAGAGGGGGGGGGGGTCAAAAAAACTCTGGAGAGGTGGATTGAATATACTCACGTTCCAAATGGCTGCGTTGTAATGAAGGCTGAGTAGTACCAATAAAGCTGGTTCATACCAAGGGAGAAAGCGAACCAGACGAAACAGAAGATAAGAAGAAACTTGCAGATGTCTATGATCATACCGCCAAGTGAGATCTGCATAGGCCCGACATGGCGATTGACCACGGTTATACAGATAGGTCGAAGAAAACTCAATACCTACAGATCGAGAAAATAAAAAAAGTGAGAGTTAGATCGAAGAGCTTCCTTTTCAATTTTGCATAGGTGATTTGGTATGGTAGTTCTTTTGGTTGTTGACATCATTGTGTAAATAGTCGAGCGTTTTTTATAATCCCTTGTAGAAAAATTTAAAGGGATTGGGTATCTTTGCCTCAGATTCTAAACAAAATCCTGGATTTAGCTCATGCTGCAATCATAATTATAAACCTTTAGGTCAGTCAGGAATCCAATGAAGTTTACAAGCCGATCGCCTGTCTGATTATCAAGATATTTATGATTTGAAATCGCAATTTCAAAAGCTGTTTTTCAACGATTTTTATAACGCTACCGTCTAATGGAGAAAACGAGTATGGTAAAACATGTCATTCAAAGATGTACCTTTTGGGGGCACTTCATGGTCATTTTGAAGCGTAATTTGTGTAGGGCTTCAATTATAACACCATATCACAGACACTGATACCCCGTAGGGCCATGCATCTCAGATTTGTAAACTGGAACATTGTGTTAAGAGAAAATATAAGGTTACCTTTGCTATTGCAAAGAGAGCTTCAGCAATAAGGACTGGATCGTAAGCACCCCAATTAGCCCGTTCAAAGTCTTCATTCTCCGTAATGTCAGTCTTAGTTAGGCCGCCACTGCCGCGTCTTCGGCTTGACGAACCTTCACCCGACTGCAGTCAACATGAAACAGGAGTCATAAAGTTGAAGAGAGAAAAAAAAAACGGTCAGAATTTATAGTAAATATAAACAATGTTATGTATAGGGTTGCAATTATGCTTTGATAAGTTTAATCGTAACGTTTTAAACAAGCAAATTAATGTAGATTTGTTTACTTAAGTAAGCATGTATGTTATTTTTCACTTTTTAAAAATTTCACAGCATTGTGCAATACAACTGTATTTAAAGTTAAAGTAAATCAAACAATTCAACCCATGCATGAATAAATATGTAAATAATAAAAACAAACAAATATAATCTAAATCAAAATATATTATTTTCATTTGTAATTACTTGTACATGTATATCAAAGACTGAAATCATGTACATGTAAATGGTGATGTCGAGGATCTTCTGGTGTAGAAAATTCACTGGTATTGAACAATAATTATAAAGGTAATACGATGATATGGATGATCTGGATTTGTCCGACTCTTTTGAGGCATTTCATAATAATTTTGAAGCGTAATTTTGTTTAGGGCTTCAATATAACGCCATATCACAGACATTGATAACACCTAGGGCCATTATACATAACGGCAATAAGATGATATGGCTTCCAAAGTATGGAATGGCAAGAAACATTAATTATTACTCACATCTGCTGAAAACATGGATTTGATCTGGCTTTGCCCGACTCCCAGCTGGTCCAGACGATCATGGATACCCTGCAGATTGTCCTGGATCCCGTCCAGGGTTTCGGTCACCACCGCGTTGTCGTTGAGCACGCTGGCGTCCATCGAACTGGCACTTGTTGGCGGGGGCAGCGTCGCGTTCAGGTCCTGCGACCGCGGTGCGATGTGGAATGATGCGTTTTCGGCTGCGAGTGCCTGTACAAAA
>BEXV01001314.1:92735-110125 GCA_003118195.1 Hemicentrotus pulcherrimus
ACCACCACCACCAACAACAACAGACAACAACTAGACATACTAGGCTTATATGTCTTACGATACATTAACACTAAAAAAAAAATTGTTTGAAAATAAAATCATAAGAAAGATTGATTTTTGAATTATTATACCCTAATTCTTTATACCAAAATACGGGGTACTGTTCGTTTTTGGTAGTATCATAAGATGATCGCTCCCCAGCGCTGTGAGGACCCCTCCCTTGAAAGACAAACAATAAACCTAAAGTACGTACATGTACTTCCATTGTTAAGCATAATAACATAAGCATAATACAATTTTTACGAGCACAATTATGAGATACCACACCAGCAAACCATCAGAGGTTATTTCATTATCATTATTAAAACAGCTCATTAAACGGAAAAGTTATTTTCGTGTCAAACTCCTTCTCGGCAATATATCGGTATGCAAGCAACATTGATTGATTGATATTGCATTTTGTTCTACCACCGATATGTACTGTTCAAAATGGATGGTGCGTAAACAAGCTTTGTATGGTTGAACAATGACGCGGTTAGGCATGTTGGTTTCGCTATGTTAATATCATTCATCATCCATGTTCCACGTTTTAATTTCAATGTATAAACCGACAACGAACAGTCGTGACGCTGTAAAGAAACCATATGCGTGACCTCTCGGTAGAAAGATGGTGACCCGCCATTTATAAACATTAAAAAAAACTACATCGGTTGGAGTTTAGACGTGTCAAAGGCTGGTGACGCAAATGATCCGGCAGCCCCCGCTCTTATTACACGCATCGGCACCCTTAGGAAACGAAAAGGAGACTGGGAAAAGAGGTTATGCAAACCATTATGAAGTGTAAGCTGAAGAAAGCAAACAGAAAAACCTTAACCATCATGGTTGCACATAGGAGCAGCTCCAGAGTCAAACAGAATTAGTGGAATTAGATTGCCCTCTCAAGAACCGGGTTTAATTCAAGGCATCAGTTGGCAAATATTAGACTTAAGCCTTTTAGTTTTAACAAACAATATTGAGAAATATTGCATTTTATGAATGAATTAGGCAGAAAGAAACTAGTTTCATGTTTATTGTACTGGACACATCGGCCTACATGTAGTAATCCTGAACTAAAATTCAGGAAAAACCCTGAATCGATTGTCCAATATTTGACCTAACTCTTCCCCCCTAACAAATACGAACTGTTCCCCATTTCATGAATGAATTATGAACAGAAATAAGCTAGTGTTATAAGTGAAGAAGTGAAGCCATATAAACCGCCATTTATCTTTTCACGAAGCAGAAATATAGCAAGATTTACCACGGGGATTTTTTAATTTCACATATTACACAATTCATAAGAAAGTTTACATGAGTGAAAGTAAAATGACATATGGGCTGGAGTGATTTTTTTTCTTCCTGATCTAACGGCTTTACTGTTGCAGAATTCCCATAACAATTTTGATATCGTACAAATATACCCATTTTTCTGTTGAAATGCAGGTTTGTTATTTCTATTGTTTATCTTTGTATTTCCCTTTGTACAGCTTAAAAGCTATATTCATCTGTAAATGCATGAAAATGATAATAACAAAATATTTAAAAAAAATGTTTTCAAGAATTAATTTCCTATTTGTATTGCTTTTAACTGATTAGTTATAATCTACGAAGTTCTCAAATGTATGAGGACACTATCTTATACACTACAGAAAAAACAATGCAAATGTATCTATTTATAAAATATATACATTTACATTATTATTGGCGCAGTCCAAATAACAATTAATTTTCTTTTCGAAGCCAGAAAGACGTTAGCTCGTTTGCGTTAACATAGGGGTCAACGCCCCTCTGGCTCTAAAAAGATGTTTTTGTTTTTCTTCTAAAAAATACAAGGAATCATTCCCTTTAAAAAGCTATTGTTTTTTTTATAGTTTAAAGATTAATTTGACTGTGTTTAATTTCAACGCAATGTTTGTATATTTATTTGTATTCGGGGAATTAATTAATTCGAAAATAGTTTTAATCGAAGAATTTTTTTTTTTCAATACTCACCTGTATGTAGACCATCACCCTGAGTGCGATGAAGCTCCAAAAGAGAGAGAGCATGAAGAAATCAAAATAATTCCACAGGTTGACAAAGAATCTAGCGCCATTGTACCATAACTCCTTGCACTTTTGCCACGTTTGACCTGTAAGAAGAGAAAAATACAATTGTTTGATTTAATTTGATTTAAAATTTAAAATCTTTACTCATTCACGCAAATATGATTGCCACACATATCATATGTTTTATATTAACATAATGAAAGAAAACATGACACAAAAAGTAGCAGCAGAGAAATTATGTCATTATCAATAAAAAAAAAAAACATTTTGATAAACTGAAAAAGGGTTTATTTTAACCATCATTATCTAATAACATCTGGAATATTCTGCACTTATAGGGTGGAATGTTGATTGTCTCGCTTGCTTGTTGGATGCCTTGTCTGTTCAAGACATTGACGATCAAGGCTTTCCATCTACTTCTAATAATAATAATAATAATAATAATCATGTAACTTATATAGCGCCAAATCCACTCTGGTTCTTTGTAATGTGACATTAATTCTGTTACCAGTCAGCCCAATGGACTTATCCATTTATTTGGTGCGTTGTCTCCCTCTTACTCACTTTCCTCAATATGTCCTGTCAGTACCCTGTTTCTGTGCCTTCTCCTCGGATAATATGCCCAGAAAACTGAACTTGTCTTTTCCTTATGATGTTAAGGATGGATCTACCGACACATATCTTATTGAGCACTTCTTCGTTTTATATCCTGTCAATCAAGCTGTGTTTATGTATATAGAACCATTAAAAGGTCTCTGAGTTTGTCACAACAGTTGCCTGGTGTTTAGTGCACACATCTCCTTTAAAGTATTTGTAAGTACCATTACATCAAAGGGTGCCTAGTACACAAACACTAAGCCGCCAGCGTAAAAGTATACATTTTAAAAGAATTTTCTGAGAGTGGCACTGACCCTACAATTGACAAAAGTATAAAGAGTGAGCCAATAGGGACTTTTAGATTTGCACGTCGACATAGTGGACTGCTACGTGTGACGTACTTTTAAGGCACTATCACTGCCTTTAAAAGGAAGTCACAGTGCCTTAAAAGGAGTTACACGTCGACATAGTGGACTGCTACATGTGACGTCCTTTTAAGGCACTATCACTGCCTTTAAAGGAAGTCACAGTGCCTTAAAAGGACGTCACATGTAGCAGTCAACTATGTCGACGTGCAAATCTAAAAGTCCCTATACTAAGATCAAAGGGGCTGTGGGTGATGACAGTTTAAATTTGAATCTTTTAAAGGAAATTTGCAGCATCCATCAGCTGTATGTAATATGATTTGAAAAATCAAAATATCTTGCAAATTACACAGCTCAAAGTGTGAAAAATTGTCGGTTATGGACAGGCAGAATAAATTAAAATACCGTTTCATGAGCGTAGGCCTGTAAACGCTATATCTACTTCCATTGTCCTCAATTAATGATGCATAAATTGGTATCAGTTTTTTTAAATACCGGACGATAACCTGTCATCTTTAAGTATGAGAATAAAATAAAATGTGCAACTCCGAAAAAGGCACTCTATATGACCTCATGGATGCCGCGAAAGCATATTTAAAGACGGAAATAAATTAATCTACTCCAATGCGCAATATTGCCGGCCCGCACGCAAAGTAAAGATAATTATTCGGCCCAGTCATTCGTGAAATAGATGCGTTCCAAACAGAACTATGAAAAATGATGACTGGCTGATTTCGTTTTATGAAATATTAGTGGCTAGTTTATTAATTCAAGGCCAATTTTAAAAGCGTCAATCTAGAAGGAGCGTTAAGTCAATATCGACAACACTCGATCAAATATCATCGTTTTCTTGTATACTAAAATGCAGATGTTTGCATCCATATATCAATACACATTATTGAAAATGCTAATTGTTAAGTGGAAATTTTTTAATAGTTATTTTGAATAGTGTTGGCCCAAAGTTGACTTTTTGTCGGAGATGAATTATGATGCCAATTCGAAAAGTCTTTTAGGTACACTAATCCTTTCGTTATACAACTGACAATTACAGTGTAATTTATCTTTGTCATAAACTCTGGCACGAATGTTGTTTTTATGCAAGTGTATTGCATTAATTTTCAGTTGTTATGAGCTTGTATTCCAATTTACCCTGTCTATCTGGTTTACTTCATTTTGTAATGTATACTTAAAATGGAAAAAGGAAATGCACATGGAAAAAAAAGTTCCCACTGAAGAGAGATACAATCGAAAATTTGAAATAGAAAACCAAGATTAAATGAGAAAGAAATTATTCAAACGATTCAGACGCTTAAGTAGAAGAATAATTAGAAAAAGAAGACGAAGGAGGAGAACAAGAAGAAAAAAAGACGAAGAAGAATATGAGGAGGAGGAGTTGGGAGGAGCAAGAGTTGGGAGATAGAGGAGAATGGGGAGGGAGGAAAATGTAGAGGATTATCAAAATGATAATTATACAAATAGTAAGATGAATAAGAAAAACAACATATTATTATTAATATTATTATTTCTATACTGCGCTTTTCCCAGAGTGGCCCAAAGCGCTTACAACAAACATTTTGAATGAAGAGACAGGACTGTCTGAGTGTTAAAGGTAACGTATTTCAATATGCAGTTCCAGTGAAAGTCCTATCCCCAACATTCATCGACAAAACAGACGAAAACAACTGGAAAAAAGGAGTAAAGAAACAACACAAAAGAGAGAAAATGGAAACTCGTATAATGAGTTCGTAACAAAGTTGAGTATTGACGAAAGAACGATTTTGAGATGAACATAACGATGGTACCACATACGTATGTAGCGGATAGATGAATATAGAGAGGATAGACAAGGAAGCCAGAAAGATAGAAAGATGATCGATTAGCGAGAAAGAGGGAGATAGCTTAGAAAGTGAGAGAGAATAAGAGAGAGAAAAGAAAACAAGAGATAGAGAGAGAAAGAAAGACTGAGAATCAGAGATAGACAAAGAGAGCACGAGGAGATCGAGAGAATGAGAGAAGGAAAGTGAAAGGAGACAGAGAAAGAGAGAAAGGGAGAGAGCGGGAGGGAGGGAGGGGGAGAGAGAGAGAGAGAGAGAGAGAGAACTCGACATGGCAGGACCAGGCATTTGGTTAGGGTGTTGAGTAGGATTCCAACACGCTATAGCAAGTAAACTTCTCTGGTTAGGTCAATACAAACGACAAGAGAAGCACGATCAACCGTGTTATCGCGATGACAAGAGGCGGAAATCGGCCTCCAATCAGATGGATGGCATTCAGGTCACGTGACTGGGTGAGTTTGTGACCGAGGGCGCCATATTTTGCCCTGTCTTACGGTCGCCGCATTTTCGACACCTCTTTAATGGACCTCAACGCCTTTACTCGATTACCAATATAACTTCGTGTTCAGTGTACCATTTAAAGATTGGTACGGGAAACAAGAAAGAATGAAGAAAAAAAGAAAAAAGAAAAAGAAAAAGAAAAAAAGGGTTCAATATCAAATGTCAATGTAGGAACGTTATAGTTAGACGCTGATATGAGTGAGAGTGAAGGAGTTAAAATGGCAATGAAAGCACAAAATAAAGAGCCACCTTTGGATTACATGTTCTAATGTTTTTTGTTGAATTTCAACCCTCGTGACTACTTTACTTACAGTTCACAGTCTTTTGAACATAAATATTATATCACGAAAATTTCCATTTCATAACCTTCAATGCTCAACCAAACCTTTACTAATTCATGTTTGACATTATATCTTTTTATGTGACATAATTTGATCCCCCCACCGTTTTTTCCTGATTGTTTTTTTTTGATCGATTCTCGTTAAAATGACGAACTTTTAAAACTTACATACCCTAAAGCATGCATAATTCAAATCTTTCTCCTTTTCAAAAATCAGGACACTTCATGATTGCGCGTGTAATATTTGTGAAAGAGGACATGTTAATGTTCTCTTTATAGTTTTAATTCAGTATGTGTCAACAATTTCTTGCTGACTGACGGAACCCATATAGAACTGATGTGAATGTGGTTGCAGTGTGACCTCACTAATATCGGCATAAGCCAGATTTGAGGTATAGTTGCAATCTATCGTTATCGGCCTGGTGGGACCGGACCTTTAACACGTTGTATACGGGGTCACTATCATACTGGGTCAGAAAAGAAAGTGTAATTACATTCTCATTTCGGCGGGAAAAGGTCACGATATGAGGACTGCATTTGATAGTTGGATGAACACAGAAAATAGGATACCCATTCACTTTTAATTAAGAGAACGTTTGATTGACCTAGCTACTATTGAGAAATTACTGCTTTGTTTCCCTCTCGTGTCATATAACTTTTTTTTTTATTCCGTCTTCTGTCTCTATCTATCTCATCTATCTATCAATCTATCTATCTATCTGTCTATCCCATTATTGATTATCATGTATCTCTTTGATCTATCACGGTTGTCTGATCTTTTGGTTTTCCCTAGCTTTCTTCCTCTGATTTACAAATGGCCATAATTATGTACTAAATCTCATTTGACCTTTGCGTATCTGTCTCCCCCCTCTCTCTCTCTCTCTCTGTCTCTCCCCCTCCCCCGAGAAGAAATGAACTTTAGCTATCAGGAATAGACCCTATTGTCACAATTAACTCATGAAAATAGGCAAAAAGAAATGAATTCCAACTTTAAGGCCAACAGTGTTTATTATACCATTTTGCTGCCCTGCATAGCATTTAGCATTGTGTGACGTGGGCGTGATTCTTTTGCTCGATTTGCACATTTTATGCTATTTTCCTTTCAGTTAAATTTCAATATTTAATAAAGTGATGATAAAAAACATGAGATAATACGGAACAAATGCGGAACAAATGATAATGTAACACAGGGATACATATGCCAAATGTAAGATAATGAACTCGTTCATCATGCTCATGACCACAAGATACACGGCCCGGAAATTAAGAATATTAATGAAAAGAAGTCGTTCTGAAATAATTGAAAATTGGTATGATAGGTTGTAAATAATAATGATATTAACCAGATGCGACCGCAATCAGAGTAAATATACAGTAAGCAAATGGGTCTTATAAATAATTAGATCATGCTATAGAGATCCACCTGAGAATCTATGTGCTTATGTTATCCAGACAGATCGGGAGCAATGCCCTATTGGTGTACCATGATTTACCTTTAAAAAAAAATATAATGACAAATATTGCGTGATTCACAAGAGGAAAATCATTTTAAATCAATGATATCTTTTGTTCTGACAATAATTGGCGCGCTACGGAATCTAGGGGCCAACATTTTAATTAACACGCCGCATGTGTAAACAAAGGCTGTTTTTAAACATTATTTCAAGTTTTGTATATGCTTTTCTTGTTAATATTTGCCACATGTTCGAACAGATAAATATTGAAATCGTAAGTAAACGAAAGTAATGATTTTTGTCTTCTTTCAATCTGAATCAAGCATGTGGCGACCGAGTTACACTTTGTTATGTTCATGTCAACACGTCTTTGGTTACCTATTAAATATTTCTTTCTAAACATTTGTCTTTTTTTATGAGTGACCTACAGATAAGCTTGAGTTCAGTCTGGTAATGGTAGAAAATAAATTCTTACAGAATCCAACAAAACTTACACTGAATGTTCAAGATTACAAAGTAATGGCATGGGTGACAAACGGTTTTGGTAGACAATTTATTGAGGCTAAGTAATGAGCATAGAAAGATAAGAAAATAAAGGTAAGTAGGCCCGACACCATGACATTGTGCTTAACACAGATCACTACGTGCAAAATGGGAGTTGTGGTTTTTATTGAAGATGATTTCCAGCCAGTTTTTGTGAGATTTGTTGTACTGGTTCAAACAATCAATGTACTGCAGGATAAACAATCAAAACAATCCACAATGAATTATAGCCATGTTCTCTCGACATACGATGCCCGTACCAGAGCTCAAGATTAGCTTTAATATACAATTCTGCTTGCTTTGATTTAGAAATGATTTTAGTTAGCAAAGACATAATAGATGAGAACCATGGCAACGCAACGTTTAACAATTATTTGTTTGCCGTTTTTTTCCTGACTCTATCTCATTCATGGTTCTAATTTCATCAACACGTCCAATAGCACATTCAAGTTAATTAGAAGCAATAAAAGCCAATAATAGAGCACATTTCTTCCCCCTATCAGCAGTAACAACAGCGGGATTTTTTTCCCTCCTCAAATCAGTACCTGTTTGAGGAAGTAATAATTGTTCGGGTGTGTTTGATGGGAGGCAGTATAAGCGGGAGGCATTGCCTGACTTACGCCCGAATAGCCGGTATGACGTCCATGGGGAAGGATGAGGGATGATGGTGGTAGTGGGTACACCTCCCCCTCTCCCGAAAAGAAACGCCATACTGTGATTTTATGTTTAAATGACGATGGCATTTCCTATAGAGTTAGCAAACCTCACCAAATGAAACATAATTATGCTTACATCGAAAATCTTTAATTTTTTAAAAATATATATCGACAGTGCAAATTATTTATCGTTTTGTGTTGTCTACTTTTTTCTCACTTGAATATTATCTCTTAAAGCTATAGGTTACCCAATCGAGGCTCTCCCATATTCTACCAAAAATACAAACCCAATCCCTAAAATAGTGAAATAAGAGACTTGTACGCCACTGCTTTTAAGCGGTCGAACAGCTAGATACCTCGCTACAAAATGATCAATTACTGCCCCACCGAGTAGGGGCAGGCTTGTGATGTACATCGCAATGGTTTAATCAAACACGTGAAGTGATTCGGAAAATAATTCATCACGATACCCTGAGCAATATAACGGGAGAGCTGCCTGGATATGGACCGAATTCATTTTGGCACACCGCCCAGAACTGCAATTGGCTATAGTCCGCCCCCAAATCCAGCCCCTGTCTCACTCGGCCTATCAATATCATGAAAATGGAGTCTTTCAGAATTGAGAGGGAGAGAGAGAGAGAGAGAGAGAGAGAGAGAGAGGGAGAGAGAGAGAGAATAGTGCGATTGATCCTTTCTTCATAACCTTAATAAGCGTAAAGGGACATGCGAAATGCCAATGCGTTGATTTTATGAAGAAAAGGACCTGAATGTAAGATACTTTATGAATGCTTGAATCTCATGCACTTCTTCGCAATTTTCTTCTTTTAAAAAATATATCAAAATGAGACAACTTAAAAGTAGTCTCGAAAATACACGATCTCTTGCAAGAATGTTTTAGAGTAATTTTAATGCAATGAGAATATTGATTTACCACTTATAATGAGCTGCTCTGTAATCCCTTTGCGAGCAGAGAATGATAAACAATCAGGCTACAATTTACTGAATTCGTACAAAGAGTTATCAATTTTGTTAGGATTGTAAAGCGTCGAAGAAAAATGAAAACAACCAAAATCTACTGAGAGATCTTTAACAAAATACCATCCTTATGAGTATGGATAACAGTTTAAGTTTTGCATTTGAATTTTAATTTAAACCTAATTGTTTAACTGATTAATATTTTTTCTTCTTAATCAGGGATGAGGGTGCATTCAAATGAAGTAGAGACTGAATAATTGAATAATGCATAAAAGGATCAATGTTATTTTTATGACTGGGAAGAAGGAAGGGCATCTCAAGCGAAATGCGTCGACAAATTGCACCGGGATAACGGCATTTTTACCGACAGAATAAAAAGCGTGAGAAAGAACAAAAGGATATATTAACTATGGGACGGGAAGGGGGAGAGATTTACCCCTCTTAGTTGATACCCCTTGCTACGCTAATTAAATTTCTATTTCAAAATCATTCATAAAAAAAAAATATTTCAAGAAATAAAAGTCATACTATTTCCGATTGCATGGTAAGAGGGCAATTTATATGGTTATTAACCAGCTAATGATCATGCATTAATTCATACCGCATACCTAATTATACGCATACCGATTGGATCTGCTACTAATTAACACGGTCCAATTAGCATTGCAAATTACACGGTCGGAGCAATGTTAAGTTTCACATGAAAATAGGACCTTGATCTCAATTAGTTTATGTATCATTGCGATTGACACAGTCGGAGCATCAGCTGAACTTTCACACGTGAGGAATAAGACCTTGGTATTGATTGCAATTAACATAGTCGGAGCACAATTAAACGTTCTTTGGCAAGACATTAATCCACATTTGCCACCCTCCGCCCAGGTGTAGACAGATATGAAATTGCTAGAATGAAACTAATTCCAGTACCTAGTGAAGAACAGCTTGGATGCTGATGCCGATGAGGCCTCTTTGTGTAAGCTAAATCATTGTAATAATTTTTCTCGTGTGAAGGGGACCTTAATGTCGATTGGACGGCAGAGCGCAGGCATGACACTTCGCCTCGTGTCACTTTTGACGGCAGCCGATTTGAGCACCTGCGTCGAGCAGCATTCCCCCGTCGACGTCCTTATCATACACAAACTGATATCGATTCGGCATCAATTTAGTCCACTTTGTAGATGCTTTGCGGAATGTCTCGGGTCTTGCACGAGAGCCTTCACGTTGAAAGACTGACTCGATAAATGTCTGTCTAGAATTGTTTTGATATTGACTTAATTTGCAGTAGACTTAGAGTACCAGGGTTCACAGACTTGGGTTGTATTGATTGCACTGAACATGTTGAAATGTGAACATGTTGAAATTTGTTCTCCTTTTAGTGAAATTTGATCATCTTTGTTAAATCTTTATTTGGTCATGTCAAGTGCTGAATTATATACGCAACATACTAAAAATTATCGTTCAATTTGTTTTGCTCAAGAGAAGTGGAAATGTATAGCGTGATAGCGTATTTAAAAAAAAAAATTTTGGCAAAGGATGTTTTCTTTTCCTTTCCTTTCTTTTTCCATCCTTTTTTTTCAATCGAAACTCTCCCTATTAAAAAGTTAAAGATTATATCATGTAAAAGAACCCCCCCCCCCCCCCCAAGAAACATACTTTATTTTCCCCCATCCTTTGTCGATAATGAATATGTGATCCTGTACACCTCCTTCACCAAGAATAATTTTGGAATCATTCTTAGATACCAACGGTTCTTCTTACTAACGCAAGACAGATTTATGTTTTTTTGTTTTGTTATTACCGATAGAAATACAGATCGGGGGAGGTAGGGGCTCTGATATCAACACGCAATCCACGTTTCCATGAATAGCATTAATGTACATCATTAGAACTCTCACAGCATTCCGACTACCCGGTAAACACGACGACAAGAGCAGAATACAAATACATGCAACATTAACGACGTCTAACAGAAGCAATACCCAGTTTGAAAGTTAAAATAACTGGCGTTTAATCCAGGAAGAGTTTGACGGGATGTCCATATTTTTGTTACTATATTACTATGTCATGATTGTTTTATTCTTGATCTTCTTTATTTGTATTATACATGTTTGGAGTTCTTTCTCCTCTAGGCTTTATTTTGAGGATAAGACAAAGATAGAGAGAGAGAGGGAGAGAGAGAGAGAGGGGGGGGGGAAACAAAAATTAACAAAAATACAATAGCACTGTAACTTTTCCATTAATCACTGATGGGGGGGGGGGGGTTTTATTAAATCAGAAAGGCATTATTTACTGAATGCGATTTATTTGGTTCATATTTCATCTTGCATGAGTACTTTCCATACTAATTATTGTCGGCCGGTACTGAACTGATCACATCAACAAACTAACTAACCTGCTACCCATGCTACAATGAGTAGCATGGTAATCGTCGGCGGGTCCGACCTGGAATCAATGGCCCTCGTCGCCGTGGTCGTCCCGTTACCGTCCGTCATCGTGTCCGTCTCCGTCCGCACCCGGTTTTCCGCCATCGTTTGGTAAAGGAGGAGGAGGAGGAAGTAGATCATGGATGACGTATGGCAGACGAATTTGACGTAGGGGATGGAGAGGAAGTCCCGGTAGCGCCCGCGGGGGTAGATGATGTAGGCGATGGAGAGGAGAGGGAAGCCCAGGCCCATGAGGAAAACGAGGAGCCCCGACTTGAACGAGTTCATGTCTCGCCAGCCCGGTAGGCCGGCGTACCAGCGCTCGATCAAACGCTGTTGGCAGTGAGGGTGGGCGACAAACTACAGGGGGAGAGGAAAAGTGAGATTTGTTGTTTGTTGTTGTTTTTATTTCCGAAATATTTTACATACTAAAATATACAAAATAAAATCTTGATACAGTCATGTACATAGACAAAAATCAGTGGAAAGCCAATTCAGCATTGTTAATAGAACGTTTCTGTTCTTCCTCGGGGTAAATGGGTATTGAAAAAATATATGGATTTATAGGGGATATGTGCGTTTAAAAACATGAATATAAAGATTAATCAGAACACTATATCAATAAAAATAATGAAGAAGGAGAAGAAGAAATAGATGAATAATAATGGTGATGATGACGATTATGAAAAAGGCAATAATACATGTAGGTATATAATGATAATGATGGTAATAGCAACAAAAACAATAACAACACTAATACAGACAATGATAATACAAACATTATGCTTTAACATAATGATAATGGTAATTGATGAGCTTTTTCATTCTTATTATGATAGTGGGGATGATATCATATACACAGAATTTCCCCTGAAATGGGTGTCTCTTCAAATACCCGCGTATTCGATTAATGACACGAAATAGCAAAAGTGGTGTGGACCACAGACACTTTCTTGCCAAATGTTTGTGTAGTCCCACGGTACGATTTTACATGTATGTTCGGCGGACGTGACCTTTAGCAAGACTGGGTCAAGTTCTTATCATTTTGATGATTCCAGACCCGCACAGTTACATGTGTACACCAATAACGATTTGACACGTGATCAAACCTAATTGTCAATTGCTTCAAGACACTTTCCTTCATATGGACCCATTTCAAAAAAGCATTTTTTTTCAATGAAAAATGATGAAAATCAGTGACAATGCTATTAACCATTCAGAAGCAAGGATTTCACTATCTTATAACAAAACTGTAATTTGTCACTGATGACAAGTTTTGTGAAACGTCCCCCCCAGACCCTCAACATTTTACACCATTAATGATTTGACACGTGATCAAACCTAATTGTCGATTGCTTCAAGACACTTCTTTCCTTCGTAATGATATTGCATGACAAGGAACCCATTTCACAAAACTTTTTTTTTCAATGACAAATGACACAGATCAGTAAGAAATCTGCTATTGAGAAATCAGAAGCAAGGATTTCACTAGCTTGTAACAAAAAATGTCATTTGTCACTGATGAAAAGCTTTTTGAAATGGGGCCAAGAGCTCCATTTTTGTATTTAAAATACGCCAAAGCAAATCAGCGACATCACAAATACCACTAGTAAAGGTGACCAGAAAAAAGATCCTTTTTGGGGTCACATAAACTACATTAATGGAAACATTGATGTAGATTGACACTGGAGCTCCAACGTGTATTATTCGATCTTAATTGCAAGGCAAATCTAATTTTTAGGTATATCGGGCGGAAGAATTCTTCGGTGTTAATGTATTTTCACTGCATCAATAGTATCATAACGCACATGGGGCAAACGCATTAATGGGACTTTAGCCCAATTTCATTTTCTAAAAGGGAAAGTCGGCTAATGTTTTTTATAAAACTAATTTCCATCAACGTACATTGTGTGATCAATGTCGACGCTTAGGGGTTAATGTGAGTCATTCATGAACGGGGGAAAATAGTACTTACCTTTCTTTGTTCAAAGTGAATGGCAGCTTTGACTCTGTTCGGTTGTTCAGCAGCAAGGTTCGAGTTGGGATTACCCCAGCCATACGAGTCATGGTTCAAGATGTATGCTTGCTCCCCGGAATCTCGTACCTGCAAATTTACGGGGAAAAAGAAGAAGCAGACTTGTTATTGCTGAAGAGCGTATTTTCCCCAAAGAAATTAATCAATGATACAGTCAAACCTGTCCGAGTGGCCACCTCTCTATAATGATTACTCGTAGTATTGCCAGCCTAAAGAAGGAAATGTGTGTTGTAGAACTTGACTGTCTAGAAAGGCCACTATTCCGTGAATGGCCTTAAAAGACAGGTTTGAATGTAGATTATTTAAAGGAGAGCTAAAAAAACAAAAAGTATCATAGCGCTTCCAAGATTACAGAATTTGTAGATAAACATGAAATACATAATGTGTAGATACATTAAAAGAACATTAAGGGTATTATTAATATATTACTGAGGGAAGAAGTCTAATTTAGGTTTTTTTTTTCCTCTGATGCATAGTTGGATGTTGGTCCACGTTTTTGATGTAGACACTATACAATTTTTGTAGGTAGATGAGAGTCTGGATTTGGGTATAACTGCTAAAGTTAACATTTATTTTTGTCAGTTAATGAGCGAAGATTTTGAGCTGGTGTTTATATTTTGGAGGCGTTATTAAGATATTCAGATGCCAAATGAATGCCAATAACATTGTTAAAGACATCACCATCAAAATATCCATATTTGAATACGGATTGGTATTAATTTTTTTCAGTTCGAACCGTTTTACCAAAGTATTAGGGCTTCTACCTCATAAAAAGACTATTTGAAAGGGAAAACGTCCTGTTTCACAAATACAGTTCATCTATCATACCTATGATCGAATGCAAAATAATCGTATGGATTATCAAAGAAGACGACATGCAACGATAATAATCTATAGGAATGTATCGATGATATTATCATCACAATCACTGAAACACTTATCCGGCTTCGCCATACACGCAACCTTCTGATGGCAACAGATATTACTGTACTTATTTTATGAGCAAGGCATGTTATCGATATCACTTCTTTACACCCAGGTGTAAAATGGGTGCCTGGTAGGATACGAACGTTATTAGGGACTTTTAGATTTGCGTGGAAAGATACGTGAGACGTCCATTCAAAGCAGTGAATTAAAAGGACGTCGACCATAGGAATCCCCATTGTCTTCGTGCGAATCTAAAAGTCCCTATTGTGGTCAAAATGGCGCCTGGCCGGAATAGTCCCTAGGGAGCGGAGCATGTGTACTATCATCAGCGGAATAACACTTCAATCTAATAACCGGGGTAATAATAATTACAATGCAAAGCACTTACAAACGTAGTATTAACTGCTTTACAAATACTACTAATTCTTAGTAGTAACGAATGTTGTGAGTTACTAATTTCCCCTCTTACAAAGTAATATAAGATATTCCGTATACCGGAGGCGTCGGAGTACTGGGGTAGGATATATGGTGTTTTAGACCACACGTACAAGATAGTCGAAATGTTTCCACAAGACGAGCAAAGTTTTGTTGTTCAGAAATATTAAGAATTTAAAGTCATGGGACAATAGGGATCAATTTCTCTAATTTTTAAATCCTGTCAATACCCCCCCCCCCTAATAGGAAAATCGCCATCCCATTTTGACAAACCCTTGGATGCAACGGAACTTGTCTTCCCTTTCTCCTTCAAACCAAGGTATTCTGAACACATGTTATCCAGTATCATTAAAAACAATCTCCTATTTTTAGCTGAAACCAAATGGGAATGAGCGACACCACAAAAGCGTGTAAATAGACTGTTCGAGGAATCAGCCAGCTCTTCGACAATTTCATCACACATAGCTATGTTAAGGTGACGTCACAATGCCATACCAACCGTCTGTTTCTACAAGACGGCTTTGACAAAAACAAAACACGATTAGGTCACGTGCGTTCCTCTGACGTCATCACTCACACATATCATCTTTTTTTATGTTGAAGCAATTGCAACTTTGTTCTTATGTTGCATATTAAACCAGGCACCCATTTATTTTGGGGGATTATAACACAAATGTGTCGAAACCAATTTATTGCAGACTACATAGAAAGAACATGATTAAACATTTGCATCATGCACTGATTTAGCCTCATTTCCTCCGTGAACGATAAAAACATAAATCGAAACTCTTCTTGAACAATATATGCAAAGTTCTGCAACAAATAACGATGAACTTTAACATTAATAGTAAGTTTTATCAATGAAATTATAATTTGAGAGAAACTACTTTTTATGTTTTCAATCAACACCGAAACTCAGGATTACGTGGAATATTAACACATATTCGTATTACCGACGTATCTGTGTTTAGTTCAATTTTGTTCAAGGTATGGTTAAACCTATCTGAGTTGCACCTCTCTGCAAAGGCCACCTGTCTGTAGTGGCCATGCATTTTGCCTCCCTCGAGAATCGAAAGAAAAAACGTGTGTTGTAGAACCCCCTGTTTACAGTGGGCAACTACCTTTTCGGTTTCTTTTGGGTGGCCGTGATAGACACGTTTGGAAGGATGGCATTAACCTTACAGAGATATGAAGCAACAGAACAATAGAAAGGAGTGGATGGGGGAAGCCCCTCCTAATACTGAGAGAGATTGAGACTCTTGTCATGAGTAATGCCTGTATTAAAAATCATCTGTCAATTTGTACAAACATACACATACAGTGAGCGGTAAATGATGCAAGAAATGATGCCAGACTCACCTGATCCAGTAGATCTGCAGCAAACTGCTCACACTGGTCTGCCAGTTCCTGAAACTGATCGCAGAACTCGTATTTGGTCCTCATGAGCTTCCGCATCTTCGCACACAGCTCGAAGGTGGTGTTGAAGGGATCCGAGGAAGTCAGGGAGATATAAGATTGACTGGCCAAGGCCTTGTAAAGATTGAGCATTCCTACAGAGTTTTCGAGGGTGTGGACCTCGCTTTGGTCCAGGTTCTCCCTGGGATCCTTGATCCTGGCTCCGGCCTCCAGGAGGGTCTTGATCGTGTCGAAGTTGTTGTGTTGAGCGGCCAGGACTAGCGGAGAGACGTCGGGGTGAAAATCACCGTTCAGTGCTTTGCAATTCAGCGCTTCCTACAATGGAGCAAGACAGACACATTTTAGGATTGAGCAGCATGAGCATACCATATTCTACGATTGCCAAATCATGCCTGTATCGACCTACTTTTCATTTAGTTTTTCCGTCTATTTTTGTCTTCTTTTCACTCGAATTAACATGTTTCTAAGCTTAAATTTTCATCTACCGGTTCATCATCTTCATCATCAATTGATCATCACTTTTACAATCACCGTGATCATAATATTAGCATCAATATTACCATTATCATATCATCATACTCATCGTTAACATCAGTATCATGATCGTTATCATCAACATGGTACCCATCAATTTTACCACGACCATTGCCATCAAATCATAAAACATCATAATCATCTTCGTTACCATCACCATCATCATCTTCATTATCGTTGTCATCACTATCATCATCATCTCCACCACCACCACTTTTATCATCATCATCTCCACCACCACCACCACCACCACCACCACCACCACCATC
>BEXV01001315.1:41779-57387 GCA_003118195.1 Hemicentrotus pulcherrimus
TAAATGAACCTGGGAGAACCAGTTGTTTTGGTTTTATAATGGTTCTTACCGATCTTGCTTAGTCTCATATGCGGATACCCTTATCGTTAATTTTATTTAATTGGTTATTTTTTATTCATTTTCTGACTGAGAACTTTGGGCAAGTGAAAAATTGGTTCGGGCAAGTGAAAAATTGGTTCGGGCAAGTAAATTGAAAATCAGGTCAAAGGTCATGTGGCTCATTATGTATGCCTATGAATAGCTTGTGCATGCGTTATCTCAAGAACCGATTGATGGATTCCTGCCAAACTAATTCATATATGTATCTTACACAGCCCATGAGCTGATTATATTTTGGGGTCATGACATCGAAGGTCAAAGGCCATAGGGCTCATATATCCAAAAATAGCTTGTGATCGCATTATCTCAAGAACGGATCGATGGATTCCTGCCAAACTCAGGTCATGTATATATCTTGCAGAGCCAATGAACTGATTAGATTTGGGGGTCACTAGATCCAAGGTCAAAGGTCAAAGGCTCATTATGGTTGGAAAAAAGGCTCGTGATCAGGTCTTACACAGCCAATGAACTGATTTGATTAACGGGTCATTAGGTCAAAGGTCATGTGGCTCATTATGTATGCCTATGAATAGCTTGTGCATGCGTTATCTCAAGAACCGATTTATGGATTCCTGCCAAACTAAATTCATATATGTATCTTACACAGCCCATGAGCTGATTATATTTTGGGGTCATGACATCAAAGGTCAAAGGTCATAGGGCTCATATATCCAAAAATAGCTTGTGATCGCATTATCTCAAGAACGGATCGATGGATTCCTGCCAAACTCAGGTCATGTATGTATCTTGCAGAGCCAATGAACTGATTAGATTTGGGGGTCACTAGATTCAAGGTCAAAGGTCAAAGGCTCATTATGGTTGGAAAAATGGCTCGTGATCAGGTCTTCCACAGCCAATGAACTGATTAGATTAACGGGTCATTAGGTCAAAGGTCATGTGGCTCATTATGTATGCCTATGAATAGCTTGTGCATGCGTTATCATTAAAACCCAAAGATGGATTACAATCAAACTTGAATTTTAAAAATTGTTTCTGTTTTGGTTTGTAAAATTGCTCTTTGGCGGAGGCATCATTTTCGACTGCGCGCAGTCGAAGTTCCATCTAGTTCCTAAGAAGATGAAAACATTGCAGTAAGTTTGTGTAAGTTGTGCACATTACCAAATACTTGTTTAAATACTTAAATTCATTTTATTCTGTTATGTTTATTGATGACAATGCATTTTAACCTGGTTGTTGGTTGTTGTTGAATCATATTTCCAGATTGCTGAAGAAAATAAAATTGATGCATATCATATCAAATCAAATCTCTTTCAATGCTTGTCTCGCATTTCACAATAACAGCTCACCTGAAGACAGAGCTTGACCAATACATGTCCGAGAACTTTAATGGGCTGGTGCATGTCATCCACAATGGGCAGCGGGAAGGACTGATTCGAGCAAGGACCATTGGGGCGAGGCATGCAACAGGGGATGTCCTCA
The DNA here is from genome assembly GCA_003118195.1 of Hemicentrotus pulcherrimus. Lineage (NCBI taxonomy): Eukaryota > Metazoa > Echinodermata > Echinoidea > Camarodonta > Strongylocentrotidae > Hemicentrotus > Hemicentrotus pulcherrimus. The sequence continues at coordinate 43,319 of BEXV01001315.1, forward strand.
TGTTCCTGGACAGCCACTGTGAGGTGAGTGGTACACAGACTTAAACCTGTCGTAACCCCAAAAGCTTGGCTAATTTTGGTACTCTCTCAGCCAGTGGGGGGGGGGGGGTTCCATCCTCCCTCTAAGTTATCAAGTCATTGTAGTATTTATGAAGACCATTTATATTTTTAAAAGGAGGTAGAATTTGTATTTAACACCACAAAATGCTTAATGCGTTAAACTGTGACCTGTTTATGGAGGCTAATATGTCTTGACTGTACTTTACTTGTGATGGTCGGAGTATTGATACCGGTTAACATTAAAAGGCTTTTATCCATAGCTTTACCTAACTGAAAAAGCAGTTTGTGAAAACAGATATTAATACATGTGTAACCGTCATGGAAAGTTTGTTTTTCACAGATACAGGGACCCCAGGAAGAATGGTATTTCATTTGGAAATTGGGCCGCCCTGCAATAGCACTATATCCTGTGTAGGCACCTGAGGAAATGGCAATTAACCCCCTATATTTAACTAGAGTCTCTTAACCCTATCTAACCTGGGCTATTTTGAAACTGCCTAGCCCTGGGGGGTAGCTTCTAAGGCCCCCCCCCCTTATGATACCACCCGCGAAAACTTGCATGCATGTCAAGTGAAGTGTATATGGTATTTTATTTTAGTAATTAATTTTTTTCTGAATTCACTTGTATGCATATTTATGGTAATTTTGCAAATAATTAATGAAATTTGCATTTTTACCCCAAAATCATATGTTCTTCATATTTAAACATTAGATTTTACTACATATAGTCTTAAGACCAATTGGGATGATAATACAACAACAAATATTGGGAGAGCCAGGTTATTCCTCATGTTATCTGTTTTGATAATTTCTTACTTTTTTTTTTTTTTTTTTTAACTTACCGGTATGTATTTTATTGTTTTTGTTGTATTATTTCTTTTCTTACTATAATTCATCTACTTTGAACCCCCAAATGAACACCTTAACTATAAACAAGATCAAATAACCAATGTTTTATCCCTTTTTTGGAAAGATGAGGTTTCCATATGTTTTGTAGATAAATCACGAAAATGGCTGACATGCAAAGACAAAAGGTAATGTGACTTTGTAGTGGTAGGTCTGATTTTTGAAAAATTTATTTCAAAAGATGCGCAAGAATCGAAAGAAAAAGTCTTTAAATTTCAGCGCAAGATTCTTTTGCGTTAGATAGGGTTGGCAGAGTATATTTGTATATTATTTCTTTAAGGTGAATGAACAGTGGCTGGAACCCCTGCTGGAGAGGATCAAAGCCAATTCACACACTGTAGTCTGCCCTATCATAGACATCGTCAACCACGACACATTTGCCTACACTGCCTCGCCCCTCGTCAAAGGGGGCTTCAACTGGGGGATGCACTTCAAGTGGGACACCATTAGGTCCCGCCAGCTTGTCGGCAAAGAAGATTATGTGAAGCCAATAGAGTAAGTAACCACAGGAGTTCATCACCATTCGGTCCAATGCCATTCACTCTAGTTTCCAGCTCGTCAAATTCCATTGCGGGGTAATAATTTCCAAAGCAAAAATATGGTTCTTGTACAGTTATTGTGTAGTTATTGTAAAATTGTGTACTATTAAAAGATAATTCCAATACTAGAGATAGGGCCTTCCTCCCTCCCATGTCTCCTACCTAAGTCAAGTAACCTATCTGAAGTTAAAAGTGATATATTGGTGACCTAGCAATTTGCTCCATGTTTTATTTCATCAAAGGAATTGGGTTAAGATAATAGGTTGTGGCCCACAGGAAGAGCAGTATTAATACTGATGTGGCTACACCAGGTAAATAACAACAAATCGTATTCACTGTTAAGTTTAGGGTTAGGATTAATTCAAGGTTTAATGTTTAGTTCAGGGTTCAAATTATAAACTTGGTTAGTATATGGAATCGACCTGAAGCAATGAATTGTCACCAGAGCATGTGTAGTAGATATGGTGAATTAAAACCCATCATGATCTTTTGCTTGGTTTCAGGTCTCCCACGATGGCTGGTGGTCTGTTTGCGATGAACAGGGAGTACTTCCATAAGCTAGGAGACTATGATGAAGGCATGGATATCTGGGGCGGAGAGAATCTAGAGATCTCCTTCCGGGTAAGAACATTCTTCTTCTCTTTTAACGTAACATATTCAATTGAATTCAATTCAATACAATTCAATTTGTTTATTTCAATTTCAGGAAATACATAAAAAAATACAAGCATGAAGGTAAATACATGAAATACATGAAATATATACCGGTACAAGTTTTATTTTTAAAAATACTGTATGATACAGTTTTTTTCTCCTACTGAATACTTTAATTAATTTCCTTGCCATTAATTAGGATGTCGTACAAGGAGTTGGTTTCAACCTCTTCTCTTCCACACCATTTTTGTTTCAGATATGGCAGTGTGGTGGGAAACTGGAGATTGTCCCATGTTCACGAGTCGGTCATGTTTTCAGAAAGCGACGACCTTATGGCTCTCCAAACCGGCAGGACACAACAACCAAAAATGCTGTGAGAGTTGCAGAAGTCTGGATGGATGAGTACAAGGTATCACATTAATCAGATTTCTTGCTTTCCTTCTCTTGTCGAGAGAATTGTACTTATTTTGTGATCCAACATTTGATACAGGCTAAATTCATCAGAACATACATGTAGGGTTGGGGCTTCGGTTGTGAATGGATTTGTCAGAAGACTTAGGGTAACAGTGAGGATTAAAGGACAAGTCCACTCAAAAAATAACAACACAAATTGCCAAGATGGTTATCAGTTTGTGACGTCATTACCTCACTATTTATCAATTGCTCTATATGGTTTAATCCCATCAATTTCCCTTTTTATTCCCCAAAATTTGGATTTCCCCATGCCTTTACCCAGGATATATGATTCGTATCATATTGCGTGCATGACATTTCACAAAATCTTTTATGAACTTTGAAGAATTCATACTATTTTCTGAATATTTTATATTCACAATTATTGATTTTTATATTAATGGTTTATAAAAATTCACATTTTTCATGATTTAACTTGAAAAATTACTCTATATTAGTGCATCTACACAAAAACATATTACCGGTACTATTAATCTAACTTGGAAGCTGGTGTGAAGAAATAAGATTCTTAAGGAATTCCCCAAAATTTGGATTTCCCCATGCCTTTACCCAGGATATATGATTCGTATCATATTGCGTGCATGACATTTCACAAAATCTTTTATGAACTTTGAAGAATTCATACTATTTTCTGAATATTTTATATTCACAATTATTGATTTTTATATTAATGGTTTATAAAAATTCACATTTTTCATGATTTAACTTGAAAAATTACTCTATANCTCTATATGGTTTAATCCCATCAATTTCCCTTTTTATTCCCCAAAATTTGGATTTCCCCATGCCTTTACCCAGGATATATGATTCGTATCATATTGCGTGCATGACATTTCACAAAATCTTTTATGAACTTTGAAGAATTCATACTATTTTCTGAATATTTTATATTCATAATTATTGATTTTTATATTAATGGTTTATCAAAATTCACATTTTTCATGATTTAACTGGAAAAATTACTCTATATTAGTGCATCCACACAAAAACATATTACCGGTACTATTAATCTAACTTGGAAGCTGGTGTGAAGAAATAAGATTCCTAAGGAGAAAATAGGGAATTTATATCATCAATATAAAGAAAATAATTACCGGTAGTGGATAGTGAGGACACAACCTCACAGACTCGTGAGTGAGTTGCCAATTTGTCTAGTGATTTTCAAAGTTTTTAATGTCATTAAAAATTCATAACTTTCTTATTAGTTATCTGATTTTGCTCAGACTTTTTTTGATTGGTTAGTCTGATTTTTCTGCTTCTATTGAAAGTACGGTAAGTTATTTTTGGAGTGAACTTGGGCTTTAAGAGTAATGTAAGGTACAGGATGTATAGCAAGTCCCTGATTGAACTAAGATAGTAATGATAATAATATTAGGTCATTGCATGTCCCAGTGCACTTTCCAAGTGCTTGCAAATAATGGTCTTGGCTCCTAGAGCCATTATTTCAAGGGACATATTCTGTCAGGTACCGACTTAATATGATACTTGGAAACATGTTGGATACAGAACAACCAGGAATCTTTGACAAGCCAGCAACAGAACTTTAGAATCTGATTTCATGTCTTTGATTATTCATTGTAGGAGCATTTCTGATAAGTCAAGCCCAAGGCAAAGGACATAGATGACGGAGACATTTCATCTCTGTTAGCCCTCTGTGAGAAACTGAAATACAAAACCTTTTGAATCATAATATTAAGGAAAAGTATACATATGGGACACAAAACAACCAAAAACCAAAGACTTTTATAACCTCCTAACTCACCACTTCTTCTTTTTCTTGTTTTTAACTTTCATCATATATCTTTTGAAGGAGCATTTCTACCAAGTCCAGCCCAAGGCAAAGAATATTGACTATGGGGACATCTCATCTCGTGTAGCCCTGCGGGAGAAGCTCAAATGCAAGTCCTTCAAGTGGTACCTGGACACCGTCTATCCAGAGATGTGGACACCAAATGATACGAAGGGCAGAACAGGTGGGGTGGTAGAAGGAGGAGGAGGGATGCAAAGGATGCAGAGGAAAGCACCACAAACATCACTCCGTAAGGGCAAGGTTTGTACATATCACTGACAATTTGACTCTGAATGGAGACCTTTGGAGTGCAATCTTTGAATTTACAATCACAATTCGGGACCTATTCTTTCATTCTCACTTATATGAACATTGAGTTGCAAGCGCACCTGATCTTTTTATCCAGAAAAAAAATGCTTGAATTAAATAAAGAAATAAAGATAGAAAAACATGCTATGTTGAAGATGTTTGTCTCATAACATGATATTTAATGCTTGGGCAAGAAGTTTTATGATTTACTTGGTTATAAATCGTAGAAAGGTGTCATAGTTGAGTGGTTACAGCATTAGACTGAAAATGCAAAGGTCATGGGTTCTTTCCCTGGACATACCAATGATGTCCTTTGGCAAGGCATTAATGGGATGCGATGGGATAGAAATTGCTCGACCAAAAAAATCCCCAGGGAGTGTAAATAGTATGCATCATGTGTGGGAATGAATCAGATGACTGGTAATAATAATACCTGTAAAGCGCTAATGGACGTTATTCAGTATTAAGTGGCATATAAATACAGATTTATCATAATTATAATAAATTTATGCAAATGGATACCAATATATCTGTTGCATCCTGAGATGAGATCCTGAGATAAGATTGAATATAATTGTGCCTTTTCCAGTGCTATTATTCCCTGAGTAGCCTCTGCCTGGTGTCCAAAGCCGAGCTAGTCAAGAATACAAAACCTGTCCGTGTTGTGGATGATGCTCCAAATTAAGAATCACTCTCTTTCTATTACAGATGAAGCATTCTCTGAGTGGCCTGTGTCTGGTGCCCAAAGACCGTTTTTTTTTAAACAAAATTAAAATTTTATTGTGACGATAGGGATTTAGGTTAGGTTTGGTATTTGCCTGTAGTAGGGTTAGGGTCAGGTATAGTGTTGGGTCCAGAGATAAAGTTAGGAGATCGTTGCAAGAGCATGTCATATAACGGCCCAAAGTTTCATTGGTCAGGGGTCCTTTCTTTATATCATACTGAAAATATAGGTTCATTTGATTTCTTTTCCAGCTTGTTCCACTATTTGACAGACCTCTCCCTGTTGCCCAGCTGAGCCAATCAAGTGTATTGAGCTCATCCACACTATAAAAACTCCTAAAAATGAGATTTATGTTCTTTCATTTCTAGTTGAAGCATTCTTTAACTGGCCTGTGTCTGGTGCCTAAAGCTGAGCTGGTCAAAGGTACAGAGCTTATCCTTGGAGCCTGTGATCGGCTGGGAGACACCAATACCATGGTAAATTCTCCCAAACTCTAAAGACTTGTTCAGATATGACATGGTTACCCACTGCAAAAAGGGTGTTGTACTGTTTACATGTGAACGAATCTGTGCGCAACAAAGGTCATATGCGTATACACATAGCTCTGTCTTATAAGATGCAGAAATGTGAAGGCTATTAAAGGTAAAGACCACTATTGGAAACGCCCCAATTTCAAAAAATGAAATTGAATCTTGTTAAAGAATATGTTTTGACTTATACATGATGATAAAAAATTTGCTGGGAGGCCGCCTAAAAATTGATATATTTGGTAAATTAGTTTATCTATTGGTGTGTGAGATAAGCGCACATGTGTGTAGTCCCATATACATCTTTCTGTGTACAGTGCTTGTAACTTTACAAAGACTAGGCCAAATTTCTCATCATTTTGATGATTCCAGAACCTTGCAGTACACACCAATACTTATATGCTAGATGATCAACCTTTTCTTATCGATTCCACGTTTCTTTCACAATGCAATCGCATGACCAGAACTGGTCTTTATCTTTAACTTTTTGTCATCATAAAAATCAAGGCTTTGGTTGAATTTGAAAATATGTGTAAGCATAGGTGTACTGTAGGAGGTATTAAAGGTAATGTCAGAACCTAAAGGGGGGTGGGGAGGCAGCCTCTTTACCTGAGTCTTTCTTTGCCTTCTCCTACATACTGAATGCTGGTTCAATATGTTATATCAAGAATAGAGAATGAAATCCTGATCCCCCCCCCCCCCCCCCCATATATACCTGTGTTGTATATCTCCAGATATTCCACATTCCTTCTACTACACACTACTCAAACGCAGAACTAGATCTCAGTAGGAAAAGTGAAGATGCCCAATACCATGTGCTTCAGAATTTAAAGGTACAGCATTCCATTGCTGAGTTGATCTAGTTATGCTCATTTGTACGTGGTTTATAAAAAAATATATTGTATCTTTCATCTTATCCAGACATGGTACCAAACTTCCGTGGAAGAACTAAAGCTGGGTGATGCCATTTGCATGGACATGTCAGAGAGTAACAGCGCTTCTTTACCTCAGCTACGGAAGTGTGATGGTATGGGAGGCTCCCAGCGCTGGCGTATTAAAGACAAGGTAGGGCCTAATAACTTGAAGGGGGAGAGGGGGGGGGGGCAGTGTGGTCCAGGTGGACAGTTTTAGGCTTGTATTTCACTCTCCCCCCCCCTTTTTTTCCAACACCTCTTAGAGACTTCTGTATGTAATAGCATACAAATAATACACAGGTACGAGTGCGTTATGGTCGATGCAGCGCATGAGGGTATTCCCCATGGTGCAATAAAAATTCATGAGGCGAGCCGAGTGTATTTTGTGCTATTGTGAATACCTGAATATTTTGGGAGGTTAGTTCTCCTTCAAAGAGAAGGTTGAGTTCTGGGGAGAGGCGAAAAATAATTTGTGAGCGTTTGTATTGTAATATTATGCAAGAGTGGAAGAACATCTCAGGGAAAAAATGTTCTCTGAAAAGCATTGCTCTTAAGAATGCCTTTTTTTTTTCTTTCACAATGCAATCGCCTTACCCTCACTCAACTATATCTTTAAGTGCTATCGAAATCTAGATTTATCATATGTGTGAAAAAAGAATTTTACTTTTTTATATAGGTAAACAGTTTTTTAAAGTCAAATATTGATGAAAGAATGCAATATTGAATCCAAATTATGTATTCTTTTATCAATATTTGTCTTCAAACACATTTTTTTGGGGGGAGGGGGGTAGGAATCTTTGCAGAAGTGTGTCTTAAACACACTATGATACAATTTAAGTGAATTTTTTGCGCCAATTTTGGCCTCTCAACACTTTAGAGGAGCTTTAACCCTTTTGCTGCTAAATTCTTTATTCCTATAAGCTTCAATGCAGGGACATCCCAGTTCCTAATAGGCAATGAGTTAGTAATCTCCTTCATCGTACAATCTTCTTTTTTACAGAATATCTACCATCCCGTTTCCGGGCAGTGCCTGAGCGTAAGGCAGTTGGGCAGTATACAGATGGCACAACTGGATATCTGCAGTAGCGATCCTATGCAAGAATGGGAATACCAGACACACAGGTGACAAAGGGAAGAGGGTCTCATGTCACAAATTCCCATATTTGAGCCAGGGTAGAATATGAAGTAATAACAGAAATGATGCTTGGCATCTGTCAGACGAAGGTGATAGTGAAAGGAAAAGGAACAAAATGATCAAAATGATCAAGCAAGCAGAGAGCTTGTGGACAAGCCATCTATATTTTTCTGCATATGACATTTTTTTTTTTAATACACTTGTGTGTACCTGATTGTATTAGCTGATAGCCCTATTGTAGGTTCAACTAGACAAATACAGAAGAAAATTATTCTTTAGATATGAATTATGTTCCTTATTCTACGCTACGTGATAAGGCATGAACACAAAATGACCGATTGCCTTGGACTTGCTTCTATACTTTTATATGGGCAAGTTCAAGGCATTGTCCCACACATGTACCAAGTATCATTTAATGTTATTATAGATTTGTGATCATTGGCATCAAAATATGAATCTCATTTGTTATTTTGTGAATCGTGGTAATGTATTTGACATAAAATCAAATGCCTTGGATCTGCTTTTATATTGATATATATATATATATATATATATACAGGCAAGTCCAATGGTATGTCCATTACATTACCAATTGTTATAGAAATGTATTATGGAATTGTGATTATAATTGACATAAAAAATATAATTATAATTTACGTTTTTTGTCTGATTCAATCTCTAGAATGGCTATCAGGGTGATACGTTTATCAAGGCCCTGTAACACAAAGCTTAGCAATTGGTTGTGTGACTGATTGATCACTAACACAACTAATTGATTGTACATCATGCATTCATTTATTTGTTGTACACAGAAAACCTACATTTCTTTCATCAATATTCGACCTCAAACATATTTGTTTTGAAAATCCTTGTAGAAATGTGTCTTAAATGACATCCTCTTTCACATTATGATAGAATTTAATTGAAATTTTGCCATCAGATTTTTGGGCTCCCAACATTTTAGAGGGGCTTTAAGATACGTGACAAATTAGCTTTGTACTTGCCCATACCCAATATTCCTGTGATGCATATTTTCTGTGGATCATGTTATCTTTACTTCAGAGCCCGATTCATGTTAGCAATATGTCCATCCATGACATTGAACATTTTATACCCTTCACAGTGAAACATAAAGCAACTCATGACGGTCCATTGTCTTCTTTCCATAAGAATTTATTTTTTGCAAATTGTGCCAAATTTCAATCTCTAACTGACCCCTAAGGCTCATAACCATTCCTATTATTATAGTGCCGTTTTGCTATATATTTTTCTTATATCCCTAGCTTGTACTGGCCAATTATTTGTTACATGAACTAGGCTGAAATCAGTTTGACGATACATGTACCACCTTTAAGTTTGGGTTTGTTTGTTTTATTGCTAAAATGTGTTGAAAGGGTTTTCCCATTTCCCCTTCTCAAATGAAAATGAGAAGTAACAGTACTAGACTAGTAGTGTGTGCATTGTAGAAATTATGATTTGAATTTTATTTTTGTTGACTTAAACGAACTACAAACAAAAACGCTTCAGAAATTGCTTTGAATGTTGGTAAGTAGGGTATTGAAAATGACATCTTGTAGGCCATGCTACTTTATATAGTATCATGTGCTGTGATTATTAAAAGCAATGTGGCTGTTTCTGTTCATTTTTACTCAAATGAATGCAAGAAAAGAAACTAAATCCATGCAAGTAGACAGGTCGGCATGCATGTTTGTTTTTTGTTGGTGTAGTTTTGTATAGAGGTATGTGGTATATATGCATGTGTAGTTTAAGTCTGAGATGATATATTTTTCTATTTTGAGTTTTATTTTTATAGTATGAATTTAGAAAGAGGACTTTGAGGCATACTAAGTAATCCTACATATTTAATGTTTTTTTTTATTGGCCTACGAGTACGAGTGTTTTATGTCAAATGACACCATGCTAAGTACATATGATGGTATACATGAACCGGTATATAATATTTGGGGACTTTTTATGTATGTGTATGCTTAGACCCTTTTCTATAATTATGTAGTAATTTTATAACAAATTGAAGAGTAATTACTTTGTTTAAACCTGGGAAAAAGATTATGCATATATGACTTTATATACCTGTACGACAGCTCTGTAGACATACATGATGTCATTAAATGTTGCCGTCATGAATGTTCTACATGTAAAGCAATAGATAAGATGAATGGCTTTTTTTAATCTTTGATCAAGTATTGTTATCAGTGTACATCAAAATATTCACATTTATTTTGATGAGTAATTGCATTCCGATATTTGTCATGAATATATGTCATATGTCATATATATCATGAATTGAAATCTGTACATCAAAAAGGCTTTTCTGTAAGGTATAGTTGTATAGGGTCGCAAAAGGGATACACTACATTTAGAGATTGTAAAATCTAGAGGATTATGGATTTTCTACTTTAATATTTAGACAAAGAAAAAGAAAGGAAAGAAAAAAAAGAACCAGTATAATAATGAGCAATACAATTACAAGGACTATGCTCCTTGTACTAAGGGCTCCACTTTGACACTTTCTATTGTCTTCCAAATTATACATCTCATTTATACTTTATTGGCTGCGTTTCAACTTTCAAATGATGTGGGAAATTTCATTATGCTTTATATGTTCCCCTGTAGTGCGTTGAATTTAAACATGTTTTTCAGCAGGTTTAATGTTACCCTTTCATTATTTGCACTAAAGGCTTGTTCACATACGTTTGCATTTATGGAGGAAGGGGGGGGGGAGTTATTAAGCATTTTAGAGCTAGGCTACAAAGGGCTGTACTTAAACTATTTCTATCGTCTTCCAAATTATACATCTCATTTATACTTCATGGGTATATATATTTAAACAGCATTTAAGCATTCTGCACTTCATATTTGTGTACTGAATCTTTTAACACACAGATCAGCGTTTACATATACGTGTAGGACCATTATTGCACAGTTACTTTTTAAAACATCTCCACGACATATGTGAACAAGCCTTGGTCTGGATTTGATCTTCTTCTCTCTTTATTCCTTCCTTTTTCTTCTTCTTCCTGTCTTCCTTCTTTTTCTGTCTTCTATCTTTCTTTCTCTTTTTTCCTTCTTAATTCTACTTCTTCTTTTTTTTTCTTCTTCCTCCTTTCTTTTTCTTCTTCTTCTTGATAGAGAAAGGTAAAAGTGTATTCCCAAGAAAGATATGCCATGCACAATCTAACAATTGGAAATAGATTCACTTTTCAAAATTTGGCAATCAGAATTTTATGAAAAAAAATGTTTATAAGCTATTAGCTCAGATGAAAATTCATATTTCAGCCAGTGTAAAATGTATCAAGTCTACCGGTAATTCCTAAACTGAAATATCATGAAAGCTACTGTATGTGTATTATAAGGGGTGTCTCCAAATACAGGCAACAAGATTTTGATTAGCAATCTTAGAAAGCACTCGTCCATACTCAGTGAAATTTCATGGGTATAATGCTGTCTCCTCTACCTAGTGTGAATTTCACAAGGATTTATGCTACAACTGCAAAGTTATGACTGTTTTTGAAAGACAAACCATTTTCCAAATGTAATAGGAAAGCAGGTTGAATAGCACCAATGCACAATACACCATATATCTGTCGCTTTTGTATTTCATTGCAAACATTTCCCTTGAAGCCATTTAAGTCATTTTAATGGAAATTGGCCACTGAACACTGAAATATTTGTCATTGATTTTCTTTTGTAAAATTTAAAATAGGGTCTATATCGAAGTACAAGAAACAACAGAAAGTATTCCAAGAATGTTGTTGTGCTTATTATTTTGATCATTATGACATGAGAAATTTACTGTAGGAAACAAGTACCGGTAAGTATTTTTGTATTTTATTCAGCTATTCAAATATCTATTTCAAGTTGAGCAACTACCACCAAAACTTTGTTTTAGGATATTCATACTCAGGATGTCTATTAATATTTGTTAACATGTCCTTGAGGTGTCTTCACATATTTCATATGATTTTGTATGGCCACTGTGAACTATGATACTAAAGACATTATAGTCCATGTGTAACAAGAATTAAAGTTGATTTGAGGGCTTGCCAGGAAATGTTCTGCTCAGGTTTAATTCTACACTGGTGCTATTCAACGCTTTATCCTTTAACTGTTAATAAATGATCAGTTTTCAAACATGATCATGACGTTGTTATTATACCTTAGATCCTTGTGTAGTTTACACATGTAGTAGGGGATGACCCTCTGCACTACCTTCGAAGTAACATTTAGCGTGGACAAGTTCTTTTTAAAGATACATGTATTTCCAATCAAAATCTTGTAACATGTTGTTTTTTTTAGACATCCTGTATTGTGTCATGTGTATTCATTCTGAATGTATTATTCTTGGCTCTTTTAAAGACTGCCAATTCTTTTGTATAGAGAAAAAGATTGTTCTTATGATATTTTTGTTTCTTTATGATATACATGTATATATAAAGGTATTCAGGTTTATTATGTAATGCATCTTTGAAACATCTTTTTTTATTATTTTGACCTGCTCTTCAAATGTATATTTCAGCAATTTACCTGGTACAACCTGTAACAAAATTGATGATTTAGAAAAATTGCTATAGTTGGTATTATGGTGCTTCAACATTTCTAGTGACAATTGTTCATGGCTTCTTTTTGTCAAAGATCAAGGGCAAAGGTTGTCATTGGGGTTTAAGTCAAGTTTGGGTTTTTGAAGTCCAGGATTGATGTCTGGAACACACTTGCATGGGTATCATGTGGATCGCAGAGCCTTCGTTAGCAGGAACTTGTGTCATACAAGTGACATTAAACCTTTCAAAAAGGTCTCAATACACTTTTGGCGACACATCGGCAGTAACAAATGCATTGTCAGCCTCAAGTCAAAGTAGCGTAAACTTTATGCTATGGTCACATTACCCAAAAGTAGCCTGCTCGGCGGCCGAGCGGTGCGTTTTTAACCATTTCTGCCCGGCGGCCTCCCAGGCACCGCTCGTTTTTAGGGCATCGCTCGGTCGCTGCTGAAGATTTACTGATTGGTAGGTCGCTGCTCTGATTTGTGACCATGGCTTTACACAAAGAGATATAATTGCCCTTCTGGCCCTAAAGTGTACCGGGTAATTTCTTGCTGGAAGTGTGTAAATGTATGGTTTAATACAGTGATGAGTGTCCTTAACCCAAGAATGAACTTTTATATGTCTGCACCATTGTGAAATAGCAAATAATTCAATTTTTCGGATCAACTCAATTTTATTCGTATTTTCTTCTTTTCTTGCATCTACTTTTTCGAGCTCAAAAATTCTAAAAACATGCACAAAGTGTGACCATATTTGTGATATTTGTGGTACTTAAATCTGTGTAAACTTAGGTGATTTTGTATATCTGTGCATTTTCTAGCTGGAAGCTGTAGATTTTATTATTTCATATTACAGTAATAAATTTATTCCATTCTCAAATATCAAAATGATGAAAAACCAACTCCAACCTAGGCTGTAGTTCTCAATGTCATTATTTTGTTTGGTTCCAGTGTTCAACACTAACACACATCCTCTACATCTCCCACTCATTAAGAGTAATTGCAAGAATGAACAGAAACAATCCGAGATCACACAATATGAACAGAGAGCTAAAGGAACAATGTGCGGAAATTTTATACACTTTTTACACCTTTAGCTTCCATTTATATAGTTTGATTTCAGTTTTCTGTTCATTTGATTTTGTGGTACTTACACTTGTCTTCTCTATTCTTATGTTTGGTTGTATATTGAATGTATTCTAAAGTCTTTACAATACAAAAGACCATTTAAAAAATATTTTGTCACTGAGAGGGTCATGTTAATTTTCTTCACAAATCAAAATTCCATGGAATATGAACTACATTTGTGAGATACATGGAATAGAGTATCCAATTATCATTGGTGCTTGTGCAGATGTCTCTCAAATATAGTTATTCTGTTATTAATTCACAGAAATTAAAGGTAATACAAAGTTTTGGGAAATTTTGAAAATTTGGTGGATAATGATTCTTTACAATTTTGATATATTTGGATGCCC
>BEXV01001315.1:161975-172187 GCA_003118195.1 Hemicentrotus pulcherrimus
GGGAGGGAGGGAGATGGATGTGACCGAAAACTGATTTGATGCAAACTTACTTTGCTGGGTAGATATCAATGTAAGGCATAACGGTTTTATCAATGAAGGCACCGTAGCCTAGCCGGAAATTATTGGTGATGTTCTTCATTTCACCAGCTGCAAGACAACAGAAGTGCAAAATTTCAGATTATATATGATGACAAAAATTAAAGTTAGTCAAAACAAAATGCTAGCACCATAGCCTGGCCTAAAATCATTTGTGATATTTTGTTTTTCAGCAGCGGCAAAAGAGAGAAGAGAGGTTCTATATAACATAATGGAGATGAGGCAACTAAATTTCAAATCAAATGAAGTCTGCAAAGCCTTTGATGCATTACTTGTCTTGTTCTTCATTTCAGTTGCTGCTAAAACTGAGAAGAAAAGTACCACATTATACAATGACAATATTAAACAGTACTAAATCAGACTTTCTATGAGATTCAATGAAATGTGAAGATTAAAGATATCTGGCTAAGAAGTGAACCAAGAACCTTGACACCAATTTAAAGAAGGAAATGCAATGTTGTTCCATAAAGTGCATACAAGGTACATGTACAATCTTTCACTTCATCAGATTGATGTATTTGTAACTAATTGTATGTGGTTCAAGTCAAACATTTCCCAAGTGTACAGAGCCATAAGTCACTCATGGACTTTTTGGAGAGGGGGAGGATGGGAGCAGTTCATTGGTTACTCAATCGTTCAGTAAACATCTAGAGTCTGTGCCACTGATTTTCTTCATCAAATACTCACCTAGAATTCCACCCAATGATCTAAGCTGGACCAAGTCGTCGGACATGGAGTCTGACAAGTCCATAAGGTAGTACAGATCTACAGGGAAGTCCTCGGCCTGTCGAATCTGAAGATCAATAGATATCTTCTCTCCTGCAAAGTAAACAAAGATATCATTCAGATTAAGACCATCTATCAAGTCTATTATTACTACTACGGTTCTTTTAAATTTAAAGTGGATTTTTTTATAAAGGAGGGGAGGGGGTAAATCACCCTTGGGCCTCTTCTTATATATTTAGGAGGAAAAAATTTGTTGGGGTCTCTTGTTCTAATTTGTGAGGATAACAACTCAGTTTTCCTGCTAAATTATATCAAATCCACTGTAAAAATATTTCATATCATGCAGTATAGATCATATCATCATTTCAAATCATAATTTGTAAAGGTTTCATGGTCTTGTGTATACAGACCATGGATCACATGGTTTTGCAATTCAAATCCCACCACAGCACAAATGTCCTTTAGCAAGCCATTAATCTACACCTGCCACTCTCCACCCAGGTGTAGTAAATGGTTGTCTGATAGGAACTGATTTCTTGGGTGCTTTCAGAGCCTTATGGCAGCTGGAATTCATACTTTGTACGTGCTTTGAGCATCCTCTGGAATGATGGATATACAAGTACATGTACAGTGTAAGGGCAATTTTAGAAATGAAATCATTATATCAAATCAAAATAAATCTAATTTAATTACCTGGTCTCATCGTAAGATCTACTACTTGAGGATAAACCTGGACTAGATTTTCCACAGGGTCTCCTGCTTTACTTAATGGTGTTTTCTGATGGTGAAAGAGAAGATAATACAAAGACATGAAGAGACAATGTTATAAAACCTTAAAAATGAACCATAGCCATTCAGCCTACAAAATAATAAGCAAGTGTAATCACAACACACTGTTATCGATTGTGGGTGCCTTAAGAATAAGTCTGTCAAAAAATAGAATGCCAGAATGCTGTTGAATAGATTTTTTTATAACACTCTTCTTGCCCTCAAAAGACAAATATTGTAGCCTAAATTTCATACCTGAAGAATATTTCCTTTTAAATGCCTTCTTGAAAGACAGAAACAAACTTTCTCCCCTCATTTGTGGTTTTAGTGATATTAGCGATATACAACCAATGGTGATCTAATAACTTTATTTTTAATACAATGCAGTACTTCATCTTGTACTAAAACAATGATATTTGTGTATTTTTTTAGTTCTTTTACAGTTACGCCAGGTTTACACTTATGGAGGTGTGTACACGCATGCACATGCAAAAAGATGCATGGCAGGGTGATCCACAAGAGATTTAAACATGCAACAGCTACAGGTCTGTATTTTTTGTGTACAGGTTCGAAAATCAGCAACTACATCAGCACTCCTTCCAGGTTCCAATTTTACGTGCAAGATTTGTTTGTTTGTGGACCACCCTGACATAAGAAATAGACTGAACTATGATTGCAACGTACCCCTGTTATATTCATGGTACTCTGAGGGTTTTCTATGTGCAGCTCCTGGCAACCCCTCTCTCTTAATGTATCAGGATTGTCACAGCGTGGAAAGTTCTCTGCATCTTGAAAGTCCTATCAAAGAAAAATGAACAAGAAAAGAAATAGAATGAAGTACATTTTATTTGTCTATTCAAAAAATTTATGGATCACACTTACCATAGGTCCAATAATATTTCCATGTAAACTTAGCTCCATCATGTCCTTGTTGTTCTGACGCTTAAGAATTGTTCTGATATGGCTCAGAAAACTGCCGCGAATCTGAAATTGCCTGTCGTTTACAATTTGTGACAGTTTCTGGTTTTAGAGTGGGCGAATTTACATGTGAACTAACACATTACCTTCCCTTGAAACTTGTTTAAATCTATTTTCAGAACACTTGCAAAGATTTATTGATGATGCAAGGTCAAAATATTTAGGAAAATGTAAACCATAATAGAGTGAAGTGAAACAATTCTGTCAAATCCTACATTAAGCACCTGTTGAGTTATGACATCCAACAGACAAACACCAGATTACAAATTTACCATTTATCACAGTCTTTATCCTTTATTTCTCTCTTTTATTTCCTTCACTTACTTCCTCTCTCCATTTATTCATCTTCCCTCTCTAACTTTTCCCTTTCTCCCTTTGTCTCCTTTTTTGTCTCAATCCCCACCCCCTTACTCTCTCCCTCTCTCATACACACACACACACTCACTATCTCTCTCTTAATTCTTTTTATTTCTTTTCTCTCCCCTTCTCTAGATCTGATTGCTTCTCTCTCTTGGTTCTCCCTTGCTATACCCCCTTTCTTGGCTTTTATCTTACCGCTTTCTTCTATCCCCTCCCTGTCTCTGCTTAAGTTGTCATTTGCTTAGTCTCTACCTTTTTTTACTTCTAAATTGTGTTTACCTCTCTACCCCCCCCCCTCTAAATGTACCCCCCCCCCCTCCTCTCTCTTTCTTTCTCTTTCTCTTCCTCCCACTCCCTCACTCCTCTACCTTCCCTTGTCTTGTCTTTCCTTTTAAAAGCAGGGTATTCTACTGACATTACTTTAGATTGACATATACGGCCATCTACTGCTCACAATGTCTAAAACTCCAGATGTGTCCACAGCCATGTCCCATAATGCATTAACTGATGATGAGAGTGTGATGATGGTTGGTCACAGGAGATAAAAATACATTGTAGCAGTGGTAGCAATATCCGTAATACACCCTGTCTTTAACTTGTAAAACCCTACCTCTTCTCATCATTTCCCTCCTTCTTTGCTAAAGATTTAATTTCTCCTCCTAGCCGGTTCATCATTCCTAATGACCATCATCCATCAATGTCCCTCGGTCTGTGTATAATCATGACAACTAAATTGAACCCTGTGTTTGCTATACGATGGCTGGGATAATATATATTTGTGTAATTTGTGGGCTTATCATTTGCACAACTGACCACACACTGCTTCAAGAGACATGTGTATGCAGTCCTACGGTGGAGCTTAATGACTAAGGGCAACAGTGATTGGATTAACTTTTCAGCTCCTGTCAAATTTAATGCATGTTATTCTCTTTTGATTTGAAAAATAAGATAATATAAACCCTACATGTATATGTATGGAGCACAATAAGAGACTTTTCCTTTTGTATGGAGGACTTTGCTATGTGTGTAAATTGATTTGAATATTAGATTGAAATAATGTGCTTGTTGTAGTTTGTTATTGATATAATCCAGTATGAGTGTATGACAACAGGCCATTTAAATATGTGTAAATGTACACTGTACATGTTTAAAAGATGTTGCTTTTGTAAACATTTCTTTTAATATTATTGGTTGATAATATTCATCATGAAACTGAATTGGATGCAAGATTTAGTGTAGCAGATCATACATTAGGAAGATCATTACCGGTACTAAATAATTAGATATGTTCAAGAGTGACACAATGGAATAAAGAAAATTTAAGTACCCAGTGACTGTTTTAGAGGGAAATATAAAAATATAACAAATTGAAACTGCTCCTGCAAAAACATGTAAACTTTCATGATCATTCGTATTACCAAGAAGTTTCTTGGTATTACATGAATTTCTAAACATTATTTTTTTTTGCCGAATCGTGGAGTTGACTACCATTTAATAGGCCTTTATGAAGAACAAAGATGAAGAAAGAAAACATTACTATTTAGTCATTCTATGTGAATGAACCTCTATAAGCCACCTCATAACACCTACAGACTACAGTACAGGTACATGTACATGTGTTTTTGTACTTTTTATATCCTGGTATAGGACAGGTCACCAGCTGCCTGCATTGATTTTTCTCACCTAGTGACTTTATTATTGTCAAGATAGTGATCTATGGCTACTGCACCCATATCATATATAATTGATTCTCCCTCTCAGGCAGAGAAATATAATATTTGACCTTGATGTTCCTTCATGAATCTTTGATCTGAAAGAAGGCAGTCTCTCTGCCAGTCTCTTTTTGTCTGTCTGTCTCTCTACCCGTCTCTTTTTGTCAATCTGTCTCTTTGTGTCTCTCTCTTCATGTCTCTCTCCATATCTCTATGTCTCTACTTTCTCCCTCTATTTTGTTCTCTCTACCTCCATACCTCCTCAACTCTCTCTCTCCTCTCCTCTCTATCTTTAGGTCTCTCTCTCTCTTGAATTTTTCATATTTTCTCAATTTGTCACAGAAAAAGTATAATAACTACAAGGCTTGCATTGCCATAAATAAGTGGACTTACTTCTATATTGCAACATCATTCTCAAAAAAACACTACTTGTGTACAATGTATGCTTACATGTACAGTGTAGGCATATGAATGGTGTCACATTTTGAAAAAAATTGCTGAAAGGTCACCAGGAGCACAGATTTGTATAAAATTATGTTTTATCTTGATTTATTGTTTTCTCTTCATTCTCACAAAGCCTTTCTCCCTTAAACGGCCAACCCTCATCAATTATCCTAATGGCATAATAGCAGGATGGATTTCTAAGGGTTTCTACACAAAACGCAAATACGTGTGGGTTCATTGTCTATAGAATACAAGTCAGTGAAGCAGCATAACTGCTTTGTATTAACTGGAGGTACAGGTACATGTTCTACTGTAGTAACAGAGTACATAACTTTGTCCCTATTGGAACAAGTATTCACTATTCAGGTATACAATAAAATCTTTCCTTTGGGTTAAGTTTTCCATTCTGGTGGCCCAGACACGGCTTATGACATAACTGGTTGTACACTGTGTAGGCTTTCTACATGTTTACTTTTGCAGGAGGAAATGAAATGATCTGATCTGGACGGCAGATTCTACATAATTGTTTTTGGAAATGTTGGCCTTTGATTCTGTCAAGATTTTACAAATGTTGTAAAGTCTTCTACTAGTATGATTGGTCTGTACCGGTAGTCTTCTAATTCAGTTCAATCTGACCTTGGATCTAAAATCATGTGTAACAAAAGAAAAACTTTAAATAGACCTATCTCAGACTCATTTCCGTCATTAAACACGATTTTGGAGGATAGCAAAACTAGTGTAGGGTTAAATTTTAGTTGAATACAGGCCCATACAGTTTGTACAAAATCTATTTCTAGTTCTCTGTACAGGGATTCTAGATAAATAAATAAGAAGAGTACACGACTA
Organism: Hemicentrotus pulcherrimus; assembly: GCA_003118195.1. Lineage (NCBI taxonomy): Eukaryota > Metazoa > Echinodermata > Echinoidea > Camarodonta > Strongylocentrotidae > Hemicentrotus > Hemicentrotus pulcherrimus. Next base: position 167,906 of record BEXV01001315.1, read on the forward strand.
CATGTACATGTATCGTCCATTAAAAATGCATGCGAAGGAAGTCCTGAAATGAAACAGTAGCATTTTTGTTTACATTTCTTCCTCTTTAACGGAAGTTTCACTTCAATAATCAGAGGATAATCCCACAATTGGTACAATGCATGGCCGATGAACCCTATCCTACATATACATGCATTCCCTCACAAATATTTGCTGTATTTTACTTCTTTAATATTCGTTCTTTCAGTACTTTCGGTTGAATAGTATTAAACAAATATAGGAAGCACATATTACATATTTTGGTGGTGGAATTTCATTGCTTGTAGCTACATGTAATTTGTCAAACAGGTTGTTTCGCAGCTCACAGTTAACAGGTATCATGTCTAGACATTGTGATACCAGATGAAATATGCATTTCTTCCATCTTTACTTTAGTTTTAGGTACTTTTCATGAGTGGATGGTTTGTGGTATACAGTGATCATAGGCCATTTTCATAATGTAACCAAATGTATATCTTTGTTCATATTGCAACATTAGTCGTTGCGAGGTAGAACAAACATTATGGCTTACCCTACATAACAACACCTGGTATATGCGATTTGCATTCTGTATTAAACAGGTGAATGGTACGACAATTCGTATTGAGGCACATACATGTACATGTAAGTATAAATTTGGTTACATTATAAAAATGACCTATTAATGTACTAAGTATACTGGTAATCTAAAAAGTTAAATGCAGGGAACGATTTTTAGATTTAAATTTAGTTTGTTTTTTCATTGTGAGACCAAAGAGTGGATTTCAAATCATATCCATGGAGAAATGTTAAATGTACTGATTTTCATCAAAATTGCAATGAAACAGTAATCAGTAATTCTACATGTATAACGTTTTAAATAAGAGAGAGGGGGAGAAAGATGATGTGAGATATAGATTGACAGGCGAACAGGGATTTAGGAAGGGTGAGCGAGAGAGAGAGAGAGAGAGAGAGAGAGATGGGGGGGGGGCAGAGAGACAGACATACATAGAGACAGACACGCCAATTGACAGAGGCACAGTGAGATGTTTGAACAAAAGCAGAAAAAAGAGAAAATGGGAAGAGAATTGAAATCAATATAAGATGGAAGCTATAGATGACAGAAAGATGGATCTATAAACTTGAGTCATAAGGCCATGGTCAGCTGCTCTTCTATTGATCACCTGATATGATGGATGATTAATTGCTTAGGTTACATGACACATGCATAGTTAATTACCAACTCATATCTTATGAAAGTGATGGCTTCATATTATTCATTTTATCAATGTGATTGTGTGCACAGTAATGCAGTCTAAACTGAAAGCCAAATGACTCAGGTGTAAAAATAGTACATGTTTGAGAAAACTTGAACTTTAAGTGTCAACTGCCAAAGTCATGCCAAATGCAAAGGACAGTAGCACGTACAACATAGTATAAGGGCAATAAAGATAATTTGACCAATTGGATGGAGGACTACTTTCTAGTCCCACAACTCTTGCTCAGTTTAATGCACATGAACAAAAAGCACTGAATAATGTCTTGATTTTATGTTCCCATGCAGTCATAATGGTAAATGCAGTTGTATTGGAGATCATGTCCCTGGTAGTCTGGTTGTATATTTAAATATAATCCAGGATATGCCATACTTTTATTTCGCAATTTCAAACATGCTCCTTTTCCCCATGTGTTATGTTATACATGTACCTATCGCTGCTCTTGACTCATTTTCAATTTCCTAATGGTTCCATGAGCAAACATAATCATAAATGATACCAAACCACACAAATAACTGCCCTCTGCCTCCAGCTAAGATAAAGAGAAGTCTTATTTCCTAGAAATAATGAGGTGAACATTCTAACATGACCTACATGTACAACTTAAGAATTCAGAGAATGTGGGTTATGTCCATACATACAGTGTATAGGGATGGTAATATAGTCTGCAGAAACAGACTCTATGATGATACTTTCAATACAATTTTGTTAAGCCTTGGGCCAAGCCTAAGTTTACAAGTCTCTGGCTGTGTTAGATAGACTGTACAGTGCAAGGCCCATAAAGTGTAGTAGAATGCGCCATCGTCATAGTCTTACTGTAAAAACACTCTGTTATACACAACATGTACATCTGACAACTTGTAACAAGGGTAGTGCATGTAAACTACTGTAGCTATGCTCAAAGATGTGTACATGTAAGTATCTTATGTGCAATACATGTATACCACTCATAGTAGAGTATGTGACAAACAAACAGACTGTATTACTGAGTATCACTAGCAAATATCAGTGTATTGGAGAACACTGCACTCTGCATTTTTTTTAATGCAGGATATTTAACAGAAGAAAGGCAGATTGATATAAAGAAGGAAAAAAGGAAATGAAACAAACAAATGAACAAAACAAACAAACAAACTGAAGAGACAAAAGAAAGAAAGAAAGAAAGAAAGATTTTAAAAAATGAATAGATTTATTAGAATATTACACCGAAGGAGCTATTAGACTGCATAATCACTACAGGTGTACTTGATTCTAAGGACTATCATTGCTCTACTTTAAAAAAAAAAAGATTATTCCTTTCTTGAGTTTCAGTCTTCTTTCTTTCTTTCTGTATCTCTCTCTCTCTCTCTCTCTCTCTATCCCCCTGAAGCCCAATCTCCATTTCTCCTTCCCCATTTCTCTTTAGATCTCTCCCAAAAGTATTTATACAATCTCCCCCCCCCCCCATATATTTCATCTATCACCTTTATACAATGTTTTGGTAGCCTACAGCTTAAAGCTATTATGGCTACCATGAGAATTCAAACCAAGTTGGTGACCTGACTTCAACATGTGTTCCTAGAGGCTAACCATATTTCAAATTGCCCCTAGACATATACATGTGTATGTACAGATAAGTTGTTCCTGTTCAAACAAGCCCCATTTCTGCTCAGATAGAACATGATGTTTAGGCTTAAAGGGCAATCAAACCCTCCTAATATTAAAGTTCATTTGTATGAAAACAGAAAAATAAGACAAACACCATGGCAAAAGTTTGAAATAAATTAGACCAATTATATAAAGAAAGTTAAGAATGTCTGCAATATGAGATCACTATAAACTAGAAACCAATCTAAAATGAGCAGTTAGGTCATTAGATTGTGACATCCCAGTACATGTAGATGGGACAACTCTCCCATTTTGTTGTGTACAAAACTATCATTAATTTATGTTTTTTCAACTTTGTGGCACTGCCCAAAATATTATTATGGATGGCAATCATGGCATATTGTTATAGGTTCTCTAAAGAGAATACGGTAGCCCCTCCCACGTCATACATTTGTGAACAAATTGAAATTTTAGTAATTTTGTGCAATGGAACAAATGGGAAAGTTATCCACCTGTAATCACAGAGACATTACCAATTCAGCCAATTTGAAGAGCACATACATGTACCTATAGTGATAACAACCTTTACAAATTCATAACTTTCTCATATCTTGTCTGATTTCATTAAAACTTTCACCACTCTACATGTACTTCTTTGATTTTTCTTTTTTTCCCTCCAGAGTACAGTAGTTTGCTATCAAGGTGGGATCTACCTTCGAAGCCAAAACAAAACACTTGTCCATGCCATGCTTTTACATGTACTGTAGATCTGTGCCATGTTCTATTTTTCTACGATAAGGCGCACATGTACTGTAGGTAGATACTGAACATGTACAAGCATGACACGTACAATTTATTTCACAAATTTAGAATTTAAAAATGTTAAATGTCACTGTGGCCCGCATTCTTCTAACATTCAACATATACATGTTGTACACTAATGCAGGCCTACTATACAAAGCATCACACATAAATTTATTCCCATGACTGATAAATGTGTATCATGTAAAGTTGAAAGGCATTTTGCAACCTGGAAATATGAAAAAAATTCATCCCTGTGTATTCCCATGATCGCAATGACCTGCATCTCTAATTTAGTATCCCTTTTCCCGCTCATTCAAATGAAATTCAAAGAAAGCTTGAATCAGTATTCCTTATTCATGAGTGGAACAGTGTCGAACACCCACAAGTGAAGGTCAACAATGACAAAAGTCAAGTTTACTTTAAGGCCTTTTCATTCCAATTGTAACACCTCACCGATGTAGATCCAAATATGGTTACACTTGGCTGGACATGTGTAGTAAATACCGGTAGGTATAACCTAACACATACTATGCATCAAACAAAAAGATACTAATAAATAACCTTACTGCATCTGCAAAAGTATTTCTGATAGATAGTTAGGCTACCGAAAACAAACT
>BEXV01001315.1:184865-200611 GCA_003118195.1 Hemicentrotus pulcherrimus
CCCCCCCCCCCCCCCACCCCCATCCCGCCCTTCAATTGAATCACGTTAAATAGGCCTCCAAAGTCTAAACGCCAATCGAGCAAATCCCTTCAAATCCCTTTCCCGTGCGGTATACAGGATGACCAGTGCGTCTGTTCAGAGCTAAAAGGGCTCAACTATTGTGTTAAAAATATGAGATAAAACCCTTCTGGCTCCAAACAGACTGTAGATGATATTTGACTGGTAAGCCGAGCGTTATTGGAAAAATAAACTTGACTCGTTCAATTTCCCTTTAATATTGCATGCCCTGCTAAGCGCCGTCGGAAAATGGCATCAGCCTATTTTGATGGAGCGGCGACGATTTCATTAAATTTAGCCGGTATTTCGTTTTCGCACAGTACATGAAGCAGGTGATGAACCAGACTGTCGTAAAATGCATCAGCTTAAAGTTTAGAGACAATTGTTGATATCATAACGATGTCATAAATATCATAAGGCACTTGGAGTCCTATTAATAATAAATATTAAATCACAAAACAGCCCACGATTAATTTGGAAAAGATTCTGTTTGAGATAGCTCAAAGCATATTTTTGTTTCTCCATATATATTTTGTAAATATACCTCCGCCCCTTCGGAAAAAATAAATGAAACATGACAATTATAAATGACCCATTGCCGAGGTTCCAATATAGGTATTGGCAGTAAAATACTTATATACATGCACCATCGTATGTATTAAATCAACATTTTGATCAGTATTGTGGAATTATCTTTTTAATCTCTAATTTCATATCAGCTTTAGACAAACGTTTCTTCTAGATAGAAAACAAAAAAACATCGCTCACATCTATCACAATGCACACATTTCTGTTGTGTTTAAAAAGTTATTTCCCATCTTAATAGATTTCTTGATATTCTATTTTTCAACTCAAATACATCGATGAAGTTACTACGACGTGCATTTTGTATATACGCTCCCGTTAATGAATTCATGATAAGAGAAGTGTCCAGCGTATTCCTAGTGGAAAATTAAATTCTATCTTTTATTGACAAATCGCTTCTTCTCTCGACGTGTTCTTTTAAATATTCTATTCAATAAAAAAATAATGAGATTTCAATTTCATCGAACCAATTTTATTTATGTATGTGCTCTTGGCGGAAATTATTCATGGAAAATTATTTATTGTCCGGAACAACACATAGACGAAATATTCATTAAAGACTGGATATAACCTTGCTAGATGAATCAAAATAAAAATGATGAATCACACTTCTTCTATCAATTCTTCTTCTACAATGAGTTCACACTTTCGCCTCAGCGTCATCTTGTAAAATTGGATAGAGCACACACAAAAACGGATCACATATTGTTCATGTGTGAAGTTTGTACCTGACGTGCACTCTCTCTCTCTCTCTCTCTGAGAGGTCTATAATATGGTCTGTAATTTATCGAATTCATGGCACCCTAGTAATCCAAAAATACAAAAACGAAGTTTTCGTTTGCTAAATATTAACTTGTCAACGATACTTATACATGTATTATGAACGATGAGTGATATTATGTATTTTTTTTTGTGTGTGTGTCTAGTATTTAACAAATCCGTCTGTAGTTTGTATGTAACAAATCTGTCTTTATGAAAAATCTGCGACGAAAAGAAGAGAAGGAGTGTGATCCGACATTTGGACAATTATTCCAGGATTTATTGCAGGAAATATATAGGTTCCAATTATGTTTTAGGTTAGGGGTATGGTCAGGTATAATATAGGACCCCGGGTTACAATTAATATTCGGTTAGTGTGAGGGAATTGAAGCGGGGCAATATTGTTGCAGGAGCAAGTTTAGTAAAACCGTAAGGGGGTTGTACAAAAATAATGGAACCTTTTAGATCACACTAGGGGCATCAAAATCAAGGCGTGATTCCGAGCTACCACAGGGTCTGAGGAATCAGACTAGAGATGAAAAGGGTGTGATTTAAAGCAAGGAGTAATGTTCTGACACCTCAAGCCACAAAGAATTATCTCTCACCTCCGCGACAGCTTTCCACGGTTATCCTCCAAGAAATATATCAGAGCAAGGAGGTAGGATGCGATCCACTCAGAAATATGCTGGGGCGGTTATCCTCCAAGAAATATATCAGAGCAAGGAGGTAGGATGCGATCCACTCAGAGATATGCTGGGGCGGTTATCCTCCAAGAAATATATCAGAGCAAGGAGGTAGGATGCGATCCACTCAGAGATATGCTGGGGCGGTTATCCTCCAAGAAATATATCAGAGCAAGGAGGTAGGATGCGATCCACTCAGAGATATGCTGGGGCGGTTATCCTTTAAGAAATATATCAGAGCAAGGAGGTAGGATGCGATCCACTCAGAAATATGCTGGGGCGATTATCCTCCAAGAAATATATCAGAGCAAGGAGGTAGGATGCGACCCACTCAGAGATATGCTGGGGCAAGGAGGGGGAATGTGTTATTCTCGAAGAGATATGCTGGGCAAGGCTATCAGTTTTGTGAGGTATGTGCTAATGTACAATAGAATGTGGATAGCAATGCAAAGAGACAGTATACATACGGGGTGATTTGGATTTTGGAGTAAGCTTCCAAAGAGTGCTAAGTGACAAAATGGATATTTGTAGATAAATAAATAAGGAGTGAGGAGTGAGGAATAGGGGGAAATATATAAAAACCGTAGATCAAAACTGTATAACACCAAGACTGAACGATCCAATGTCACTTACACTATCCGTTACCAAAAATATAGGCACGTGACATGAAAACCACGAAAGCTCCAGATTAATGTAGTAACTGTGCCGGCGTCATCTTTAATCAAGACAAAATTGCTTTCTTGAGATTGAACGATTATCAAAGCATACTAACAAAGGCCTCGAGAGATATATTCCTAATTCTTGAAAAGGCATCCTCCATGCAAAGTGCGAATGATGTTTTCGCATGCACGGAGCATGTTTTAGAAACACCTGATACCATTTAAACCATAATTAAACACACTTCTTCGTTGAACAATCTCCCAATCACTCAGTTTTAGAAGTTACTTTGCCATGTTATGTTCCTCCATTAACCAGTGGCGTAGCTCTAGGAGGCAAGGACGGGCACTTGCCCTTTCCCCCACCATCGAATGGCAAAATAAGAGGAAATGAGAGAGGGGGAAAGGGAGAGGGAATAGGAAACTTTCAAACATGTGCGATCCCTATTGAAATTTGCGAACATGATAAGATAATCCGTACAATCACGACGATGTGGTATTGGAATTGCATTTCATGAAAGTTTTTGCGATTGTGGTAGACGTAAAATGAACATTGTAGTGCCCCCTCCCACGATCTACCCCACTTGGTGGCCTAAAGCATTCGCATTTCATTCACCTCGTAAGACCCCTCCCCCCCCCAACCACACCTGAAAACAGTGTCCCCCTCGGAGGCTGGATGCACCCTACGTCACTACTCCTACCAAATCCCATCGCATACAATCAGGAGGAACATGCTTTTCTTCGCGGCAGCACGCGAGTTTTGCAGAAAAGGTCGTTCGCTCGCGAGGGATCTTTTGTCGCCTCAGCAAGCCTGCTTAATTCGCTCATCTCTATCGGTTTACCGTGTTCGTTGTAAGTCGGGTTGCTGGTACTTTCAACTATGTATCCTTTCCCTTCCGAGTAAGGAACACACATTAAAACATAACTTCTAAGAAAAAAGACATGTAAATATTATAAACACAGAATGTTTGCGTCATAATATAGCCCTACTTTTAGTGAAAGATATTCCTGATTCTTCATAATTTTATACCAGTTTCATTTTCAGCAATAGAAAAAAGCATATGAATACTAATTATGTTATCTATTCAGAATATTTGACTTTGGATAAGCCTACACCACGGGTATCATGGTGACTTCATTACATTTAATCTTCAGAAATAGAAATAAAACCTATGAATAAACAAACAAACAAACGAACTTACGAACATATTATAAATACATTGCCTAGTTAGCCTCGATACTTGCCTACTACTCAGGTTGTCCATGAAACCTCTTATCTTATCTTATAGCTTATATAGTTTGACTTCTTCACAAATGCAAGCTCCACTCAGATTTTAATGGCAGCAACAGAAAAGAAAACATCACCGACGCCACAAATATCACAATTCAAAATCACGTACCTGCTTGAATACTTAAATTCCAAAATAAAGTTACGATCTACGGTAGATAATGCAACTACGAGATGGTGTCATATACACAGACATAAAATCCTTTCCCTTGCTTGTCCGGTAGCGTATCCTAATGCTCTGCCTCTGATAGCAGGGAGTATTAGGGTGACAGCATTACACACTCATCTAAACATAGACTCAAAACCCAGTCGCTCTATTAGTGGTCGCGTTACAATCCGTTTGCATTCGAGGCGAGTGATGTCATTTGATATTATTTTAAAGGGAAGTATCAACCATTTCGACTCAAGTTCCTTGGATATGAAGTGGCGGTGACTCAGAGGCGAATGGATGAGTCTCCTGCAAGGATAATGGGGCATGTCCAAACACTATGACAAGTGGGGGGGGGGCCCATTTTTAGATGTCTTTTTAGTCAAGACATTATGTGACAAGCAGGAATAAAAACAAAAATATCACATAATTCCCAAAATAATAACATTTTGGGGAGGGGTATGTGCCACTGTAACGCCCCAATATCCGCCACCTAAAATGTATCATTCTTTTAAACCCTGGACCTAAAAATAAAAAATAAAAAATAAAAAAGGTCATTCTTATTAAAACTGTAAAAGGTAGGTGATAACATTCACATGGTGCACCCGCAAGCCTACTGTATACTTTCAGATAATTACCATCATTATATTTCATGAGTTGTTATTCATTATAAATAGGTTCTACTTTAGTACGAACGTAAGTGTTACCGGGAAGGGAACACCGTCGGAAATACTGCCACTTATAATGTACTATGTACCATCACACAGTCAAGCAACAATTTATGTATAATAGAGCAGCCGATCAATTATTGCCGAGACCGAAAAAACACCTGCGAACAAGCCTATAAGATTGCGTGAGTCATGGGATAGGGGGTAAGGGTTTTTCCAACAACCTCTGGGTATGAAACGCATCTTCGTGCTTCAATTACTTACTCTTAGCGAAGGGCTCCCATCCAGCTAAAAGCAGGCATTTATTAACTCCCAACTATCTAAATAAGAAAAGTAAGCAGTTGCTTCAATTTTCTAGGGAGCCGCGGAGTGCTGGTGAAGCGGTGTTGTGATTTAGAGGAGGGCTCGAAACGGGGGGTAATGAACAGTCAGGGCAGCTTTCAAGCATTTGCGCAAAAAATGACGTTTCCCAACGGGGTGGTTGCTTTAGCAATAATGACGCCATAGCTGAATGCATGAACCCATGAATTCCAGTGCCATGAAAACGCTCTCTGGGTTTAAATTCTAACTCGATAGCAAAGCCTTTCGAGAAACCGACCTCAGGCAATTCCAACAATCCAAAAAGTAGACGCCTTCATCCATGGCGCCATTAGTAGATAGACTTCTCAATCATCTTCTGAATTGGACAAACATTACAATAAGGTGTAAAATCATCCGAACATGATTTATAAATACAATAAGATAGTGAATTGTCCTTGATTTTTGTTGTGTTTTTTTTTTGCAATCATAATTATTTACAATTACATCGTAAAAATAAACGAGCTAACTGCACACTTTCAATTCATACATCATTAGGCAAACGAAATGACAATATTACCTTATCGGTGACATTTTCATGATCGCCATGAAAATAACGGGTAACATTAAACCAGTAAATAAAAAAAGAGTACGCACAATATAATGGAATATGATTTTACAATAGCTTTGTGTTAACAAATGACGCCTGTCAAATCTGAAATATGGTTATCCTTTTACTACTACCAGCATAAATAACACAATCTAAAATTACCAGGCCCTGCAAACTAGTGGAGGTATATGAGCGTCAAGAACATCCCCCTACGAATTAAAAATAATGACACACTGACTGCATCAAAAATGGTAATGTAAATTTTGGTCTAAGATACAACAGACAGATACATGTATCTCATAAAAGACAATGTGCTAAAACTTGACCTTAGTTGCAGCGGAATGAGTGCATCATAATTAATAAATATTCATTTTACACAGAAAAAACGCTGTTTAATAATGCAAACAGTTGTTTACAATATAAACTGAACAACCCGTTGTACAGTTCATATTGTAAACCATTTGTTTAAATAAAACAAACATTTAAACAGGGTTTTAAATGTGTTATAGCTAAAGACCAAAAAAAAAAAACCCCAAAACGGATAGAGTTTTATCAACGCACTCAAAACGCATTCTGTGTTTGGCCCCCGTTACAGTGCAATAAGCTCATCATTTATAATTGATAAACATTCACTTCAGCCAAAGATAAAAGCTGATAGATTCCTTACAAAATACAACACGCGAAAACAGTCAACATTCCTTGTTTCTCACAGTGCATTGCAGCGAGTGCATCGAGATTAACAAACTTCACAATAAGTAAATAAAATGTCCATTTTAGCCAAAGATAATTACAGACAGAGTTAGACAACACGCTGAAATTAAACCTTTTATAGCGTCCGTGGCAGTGCAAAGAGTTCATGATAATTAATAAATCCTCGCTTATCCACGGACAAGGTCATACCAGCTGATGGCTCGCTGACCGGGTTAAATTATTAATGGACCTCATTACCGCCGGCGAATTATAATCGTGAATATAGCTTTGCTTATGATGAGCACAGCATTGTATTAACCCCCGTGCGTTTGTTCACGTATGTCTTTATTTATGTATTTACTTATTCATTTGAATTGAATTTATTTCCACCAAAAAAAAAAAATGAAATAAAAGTGTTCAAAATTATATAATCAAATGATGTGGAGAGAAAACGAAAGTATAAATACTAAATAATTCCCCTTTTTCAATTCATTCATTTATCATTTATTACATTTTTTTTTCCTTCAATTTATTCATTTTATTTATTCATTCATTCATAATAAACTCACTCATTGTTTCTAACGTTCTATTTTTATATTTATCAACGCGTTCATTAGTTTATTGTTTAATCAACAGTATTTCTTTATTCTAAAAAAGGGGAGAATAGCTGTCTTAACCACAATGGTTTACAAAATACCTTCACGATTATGACTAGATGCATTTCATAATAGAATAAGATTCAAATCTCAGAAGCAAAAATGCATGAAACTACGACATAATTATTGTGATCAAATGATAATAACGAGCTGAATGAAAATATGATTTGATTTTCCGTTTTCTAGAATTTCGTTGCTCAAGAATTTGAAACAGTAGCAATCATCTTTATGTGGTATCACAATGGGGCAAAAATGTGGGTCACTGAATAATAATTTTAACGATTAATAATACAAGGACCGTAAAATAAGATTAAACAGCTCCGAGCTTTAAACATAATATAGGATGCTTAAGAAAGAAGAGATACCCTAAATACACACACATTTAATACAAGATGATCCGTATACTACATTACATCGCCTATGGCATTATACACACAAGGCGCCAACGAACAAAGCTCCGAACAGGCTATCTAAGGGCGATATGAACGCATTGTGACGTAATCAATTTCCCTGGCCCGCAGGAAAGGCTAAAGACCCGATCATAATGAGAAGAAATTATTAATCTCTCGTGCACAAAGCATACATATAATTGACCTAAGAACGATCGCTTTTCCAGTAAATGGGGTTGGATTATAATTGCAAGGAAAATTGGTCATAGTTAAATGCCATTGTGCGTACAATAGCTACATAATACATTGTTCAAAAGTACTATAATGCTCTCATAACGACCGCATTAAGAGTATTTCAAACGGGTAATATTGATTGTTAATATTCATTAATACTAATGAATAACTTATAGCAATATAATTACCTGGATGTATTAACTCTGGCTTGTATAACAGGAATTTTGCATGAATTTACAAAATTGAAGTTAATACATGGCAATTATGAGCAAAACCTAAATGAGATATGATATTCTCAAGTGTCTTTCTTCCGAATATTGCTGAAAGAATATAATTTGGGTTTTCTGCGTACAGTACAACAGTAAAGCCAAATTATGTATCATTTTATCAATATTTATTTTGTCTTCAAACACATTTTTGGGTGGGAAGTCTTTGCAGAAGTATGACATCCTCTTTCACATTATGATACAATTTAAAGGTATAGACCACTTTTGGAAATGCCCCCTCTCATAAAATGAAATGGAAGCTCTTATTACCAACATATGAAAGAATATTATGTTTTGACTAATACGTGATGATACAAATTTTTCCAGGAAACCGCCTACTAATTGATATATTTGGTAAATTATTATATCCAGTCCGGATAGATATAATAATTTATCGCGTAGTCCAATATGCATCTTTCTGTGTACAGTGCTCGTAACTTTACCAAGTCCGGGCCAAATTTCTTATCATTTTGATGATTTCAACCCCTGGCTTGCATTACACACCAATACTTATATGCTAGATGATCAACCTTTTCTGATCGATTCCACAACGTTTCTTTCACAATGCAATCGCATTACCATAACTCGTCTTTACCTTTAAATTAAATGTTGCCATCAAATTCTTGGGGAATTTGGGGCTCCTAACACTTAAGAGGGGCTTTAAAATATTAAGGTGAAAAAACAGGTTTAGAATATCGTGTAACAGAGTAAAATTCACATATCATATCAATTTTCCCTTTAATCCTCATAAGCTACCATGAATTATTACACTAAAATATTATTGACTTGATAAAACTTGAAAATACGAGACACAACACCAAAACGACATAATTTGGAATATTATATTATGAGATGGGTATAGGTGAGCTTGCAGGGGTACCGACAAAATATTCGACTGGAAAAGAAGAGGCAGAACAATAACAGAGACTAAAAGAGGTGCACACGCAGGCTACGCCCTATGATGGATACACCACAGTTTGGTTCAGAGCGTATTCGTTTCAGATGCAGAATCACTGAAAAGGAATGCATCACTATACCAGGTGAATATTCTCTTCACGTTGCTATTCATACTCATCACGGAGGTGTATAAGGGTATCCTGAAGGGGAGGGAACCAGCTAAGGGGAGGGAAAGGGTTTTGCTATTTTACCAGGAACACTAACACGGACTGTCTTTTAAAAAAGAAGAATGGCGAATCAATTGACCAATTTCCAGACCAAGCCTCACTTTGGGGCGTGACAGATATTCTTCAGATTGGTGTGGAATAGAAAATCAATGAGGGGAATCGCAACGCACAAATGAAGGTCTTGCTCACTCATAAGCAATAGTATGCTGCATCACAAACTTTATCCGAATATGAATGATAACCGTATTGCCATAGTTACATACCTTCTTTAATGCCCCCCCCCCCTCCTCATTCATCCTATCAAATAACGGTTCCATTCTCCGTGGGTCGACAGCATTCCTGCGCGTAATCCAACCCCAGACCCAGTCTGTCAATTATTCAAGTGCCAGTTTAACGCATCGACAGAATGACTCACTTTCGATCTCCTCAAAGAAGACGAGTCTGCCATCTACCAGAAATCCTCATTCCTTCCTCTCGCATCATCATCCATTCCGTGTAACACAACCCCTTTAGGAATGCATCCTTTCAGTGGTAATTGGATGTAACATTCTGTCATCTCATCTGTAAGGTGCAACATTCATGGGTGCGCAATAGAGCAAATCAGTGCAAAATATACAAGGGATCACCGAGGTATACTTGACCGAGTACATGTATTGTGGAAGGAAATCTCAATAAGAGCTCGACTAGAAAATTCAGAGGGAGAAAGAGCTGGTAAAAATTGAAGCTCGTCTATTTTCCCGCGTTAACCCTTTCCATTGAAGAGTTAAAAAGAAGTCACGTATTGAACCAAACAAAACGGAAAAATGAAATATAGCGAAGCAAAACGAAACGAAACAAGAAAGCAACATATAAGTAATAGACTATTCCAACTCAATACCAATTTTGAACATTATGGCTCTCTTTCACACACTGTAACGTAGAGAATCTTTGTACACTTTGACTTATTTGGGGCATATAAGACACAAATCAGAACTTATATTGTCGTATTAGTAGAGCATTATCTGTGCAGCAGATAAAACAGTATAATTATATATACGTGGGTTAGAAAATTCGGTTAACCTTATTCTTTGACGGTTAAACGAAATCGGGAAATATTTGGCTACCACTCAATGTTATTATAGTAGGTTCTGGTATCCATACATGACAAAATGGGAGGACTAAAATCGAAGAGACTGAAGCAAAAGTGGAAGGGGTGCAGTAAAATATTCTCCAATACAAACAATAAGGGGGATATAGAGACGAAACGAGCATCCCAAAGTGCATTAAAGCATACGTGAGTTGAATGCATCGGTATCATTGGGATAAAGTTACAGCCCGTAACTCGTAATGTTTCCCTTAATGTCTCTAGTTACGATTCCTCATCACCTCATCTGGATGACATCATTAAAGATGGCAACACTGCCAGGATTAATCTGGGTTCCGTTTTTCCCGCAAACTTGTATTCTTGCCATTTGAAAGGTGCCTATGAACGTGTGAAGACACCTGAACAAGCCAAACAAAATATTAAAGAGAGCATTTGGTGTCCCCCACATTACCAAGTATTTCGGTGTTATGAACATAGACTGACACAAAAATGATTACTTGATATTACTTGATAATGGTTTGAACGGAGACATAGTAAAGCACTAACAATGATCTTAGATGTACTCAGTAACGCACGGCGCAAGATAACTTGGACTTGTCAAACTATAAACCTCTCCCAAATTGGTCTCCTTATAAGTTTTAATAGAAAGGTACCGAAGATGCCAAAAATCAGAGAGAAATCGTTTATGAAGGCTTAGTGGCTGAACTTAGAAGGCTGTAACATCGATATCCAGTATTATTTTCCACCTAAATTTCCGTTTAAGAGACCGATTTGGGACCAAGTCACGGTTTATAGACGAGTGGAGTCGACACTAAGCCAGAAAATCTTTTCTGCATGTGTCATTCCTGGGATTTTGTAATATCCACAGAAAATCACGAGAAAAACGGCGGCATCTCTCCTAAATCCGTACAAAAAATTCTCGTTCGAAAGTATTACCTTCGTAATCTTCTAATACAGTGACATCCACTTCTCTCATCAATAGGTAAATTCCTCTTTTCGACGGAATCTCTTTGCTTTCCTTCGTTTTTAAGGATACCCGCCAACAACCGCGGTTGTGCGCGACTTGAATAGTGATCACTCCGCGTCCCGCCAAATTATCCCGACAGTGAGCAAAGACCCTGCTCTCTATCCGATGGAACAGGAGGTAAGATAAGATTTATTCCTCTTACGAGACAAGAAAGAATTAAGATGGGAGCATGAAGAAGATGGATGAATGGGCCATAGAATGGGTGATTCATCGTTTGATTTGCATTTCACTTCGCACTAACCATGATAACGATATCGGGATGATCCGTGAAGTTTTTATTTGAGGGGCTTCTTGGCCGGTATGCGCAAATATTTGATGAATTGTAAAAATTGATATGGTGCATTAAAATCAATAGAGTTAAAACATATTAAAAAATCATGTCGGCAATCTTGTGATACCAATTTTCCACGATTTGTAACATTCCTATAATCCTTTTTTTTTAAGTTTTTACATCATAGTCTACATTTTCATTTAAGAAAAAAAAATCATTCGTGTTTCGTAATAAGCGGGGAAATTTCGTTGTTCTTTTCTTTCACCAGTGGCGTAGCTAAAGGCGCACAAGGGACGCCCTATCACATGACTGTTTGGTGGCCTTGTTAATTACATTTAATCTATATCAAGATTGGTGTAACCCCCTCCCCCCCCCCCCCCCCCCCNATGGAATTGACCTCAATGCCTGTCTACTACCTTAGAATCTATGCATTTTCTGTGTCTTATACTGTAAAGTAATTTTTGCAGTATTCATTGTTCCATATTTTTTTACATCCATGTTACTTTTTAGTTTTCATTCTCGCTTTCCATTGTGTCTTTTATATCCCCGATCCAAATCAATCAAATCTGGTTTGTTTGAATGCGTGTTTGTTTTTTTTATTATTTATATGAGCCATGAAATTGAATACACTCATCATTTTAAATCACATAATGTCAATGGTCGGTTTTATTATGAACTACATGAAGGTAACAGTACAAAAATTAGTTCTACCGAGCTACAAAAGAATACGAATATCGAGGAAAAACACAATGAAAAGGCAGAAAAAAATCTTTCAGTATTCATAGGGTGCCATAAAATACATCAAAGTTTGAGCACATTCCCGAAGAGGGTGAGGTAGCTTTCAATTTACAAAATGCATGTTAATAACGTGTCATGTATATAACATACAAATAAATCTCCTCTTTATATATTCCCTTTCCCCTTCCTATGATCCTACCCATGATATGATCGTCTGAGAATTAACAGTCCTTAGGGAGATATTGTTATGGAGCTTCAGGCCTCTGTTCTTCAACATCAGTGAAATACAAAGTAAATTTGGATAAGTCATTACCTCAAACATTCCCGAAACGCGAATGTTATTGGAGTATGAGTAAACAGATTTGTTATGAATCCTAAACGCAATATTGATTTCGAGACGAGGTTGTTGGTCGATCGCCGAGAGGGGGAAAAGCGCACGAGAAAGAAAAAAAAAGTGGCGCCGGGGTCGTCTGCAGATGAGAAACCGAAATATTGGTGAGAATTTAAATGATTTGGACGCGGTGACTCACCGAAGATTTACACATTCAACTCATGAAAACGGAAAGTGAGAGAGATACTCATCGTTTTTCATTAGAACGAAGTGGATAATCGTATTTTCTGTGGTGAAAAACTGTAATGCGATCGCGTTGTAAATGCTACCCGCTTTTTTGTAAACTCGTGTTCGTTGGTTAACATGGTTTAACAAAAAATGCATAAGCTGTTTTCACACTCAAGAACACACGATTATGACATTCGAGATTTATTATATTTAAAAATTGGTTTAATGCAAAGCACAAATTTTGCAACAAGATATACGTCTTTTTCACTGCTACTGCTACATAACATTATAAAACAACGTCATATCGGTCGGGTCTATAGAATTCATGTACTGATATGGTTTTGTTATAATTTCTGATTTAAGCTGATCCCTCATTTCGTAAGCTGGTCGGACTGAAATATTGCAGAGGATTTTTTATTTACAATTCATTACATATCTTTTTACAACGAAAAACCCTACTATTCTATTTGTATCATCAATTTGTTTGCAAGTAAGGAATATGTAAAATAACATGACATATTACGCCTGGCCTAATTATCAAAGGATGCTTAAATAATTATAAACATGCATGAAGAAAATGAAAGAGCCCTTTTACTATAATTCTTTGATAGTTCAGACACCGCATAACGGATTAAATAATTCAAGAAAGGGAAATGGGGGAGATTTGATGAAGAGTTCATCCGTTCTGTGTTATTCGGATTGTTAATATACAAATAATACAGAGCAGTGAGGCATAAGTAAGAATTTCCCACACAAGGTACCTTTGGAACAGTCTAACACACCCGAGGCGATAGCCGAACTAAATGATGCGTATTATTTGTTTTTACAAAATTATGTTTTATAACATGATTTTACTAATGACTGGTCATAAGTATTTACTAATGAACGGTCGTTAGTAAAAAAAAAAAAAAAAAAAAAAAAAAAAAAAAAAAAAAAAAAAAAAAAAATACGGGTTAGGCAAAATAAATGCCTGGTCACGTGTACGCTCTCAACCAATCATTTGATTAGGATCCGCTTCATCATCTTATAATAAAATCTATAGAGTGTGCCCAGATCAGAGCGGGGATTCAGATTAAATGAGATATGGCAATCAAGGAAGCGCAGACAGAAATTCAACTCACAGCTTAAAGCTAATCCTGAGTGGAAACAAAGTTCACTTCGATATCATTGCTAATCATTTAGTACATAGGCTAATAGATTAAAAGCAATATTACCATGGTAATTTTTGGGGTAAAACTTCAAAATTAATTCCTGCGTATCGCGTGAAACTAATTGGATTCCCATAAGTTTTCGTCCGAGAATAGAATCGTTGCTTCTTCGGAGCACATGATCTAAGAGGGAACATAGCACGTGATGTGGGATTCAGTATTTCTCTTCCAAACCGATTTTCTTGTCCTAATATCTTTTTAATGAGTAGAGTATAATCATACATGTAAACATGTGTTAAAATAATATCATTTTAGACCTTAACTTGGAACCTAAATTTAGGGTGCGCGTTGGGTGTTCCAATATTGAAATGAAGGATGGATTTAAACATATGATAAATTGTTTATAAATATAAACGGCAATCTTTATATACCTGTATTCTCATAACCTTTTTCCAGATACTGCGAAGTAGATTCCGCATCCTTCGCTCTATAGCTCTGCAGACTTTCGATATAAATTTAAATCCAGTCTCTACTGTGTCTATCGCACACTTGAAGCGCTTTCAGTTTCATTTTAGGAAGAAGCATGATTGTAGATATAAAGAGAAGGTTATTATTGAAGCCCAAACTGCAATACCATTTTGTTTTGTTCACAGATCACTTCTTTGCAGACTTTCAATTTCATTTCGAGTGTCCTCTTCCAATAAAGACAAAATGAGCATCTAAAATAAACCGTATATCCTAGCCGTAATGTTGTTTGCGAAAAACGTATTATTGCACGAAAAGTCCTTTGCCACTCGACAGGTAAAGAGGCTCCAGAACCGGGTGACGATTCATTTTTTTGTTCGTGATCTAAAGGGCGTCGCAGGAAAATCTAATGGGAGAGGGGTGGCATGGCATCGGATTTACGTAACGGTTCATAGCCCACAAAGATAAATGATTTGGAATAATTACACTTCTCATTTGTTTTCTAATTTGCCGAGGAAGTTCAATACAGACACATTTTCGTTCGAAAACGATAATGAAACAATGTGAGCCGTGTGGTATATTGTTGAAGCCTTGAAGGCTCTTGACTCTCAAACGAAAGGTTCTGGGTTCGAGTTCTCTCGGTGCTTTAATTTGGACAAGGTGTAAATGGGTACATGGTATTACTGGGGTAAAGTCAGAGTATGGCACGCATGAAGTAACTACCCATGACTTAATAAGACCCACTTACATGTACATAATTACAATCATTACATCAAGGCTGTGTTTTCTTCCAGTCATAATCTGATCATGGATAGAGTTTAGAGAGTCGTAGATCTGATATTCTCAGACGAGGCTGCAAACCAAAACACAATTCCATCACCAAGAAAATTTCAACAATTACTATATAATAGATTTATAATGCCCCAAGAAGGTTGTGAGATACACGACATAGTGGAATATTAAATTATTAATCATAATTTATCTTGGCCTCCAATTTTTTGGCAATCTGTCTTCGTTTGCCCAGAAAAATTACTACTTTATCTTCTCTAGCCATGCTTACTTAGCTTTGCATTGTGCCTAATAATGAGACCGGTTCAAGCTTGGCGCCCCCTTCAGATTTACACTTTTTAAACCACTTTGATGTATCCCGGATCATCTTCTTACGGGTGAATGTTTAAATTGCATTAATAATAATAATAACTATTTCTTATATGGCGCTTTTCAGGTGGACCCCATCAAAGCGCCTTACAGATATATATATTATTACCCCGGTCATCGGATTCAGGCTTACCCGCACACAATGTATGCACATTCTCCACTCCCTGGGGAGCATTCCAGCCAGGC
>BEXV01001315.1:242508-253801 GCA_003118195.1 Hemicentrotus pulcherrimus
CTTAAAGACTTTGGTGGTAAGTGCTTTTTGAGCAACGTTTTTATTATTTATTCTCATTAAAACTTATGTTTTTTTAACAGAATTGTGAAATTAAGATATACATGTAGTTTACTAAATCAATGTTGGCATAATGTAATAATTTGCCACAAATAAATGTTATGTTTTGTATTTTACCAATAAAAAATGGGAAATTTGGGTAAATCACCTTTTCAACCTTTTTCTTCTTCTTAGCTGGTAGTCCAGTTTTAGGGTCCTTGGTTGGGAGTGACTGCTTTGCACAGACTACTTGATCTTTATACCTACACAGACAACAGAAATTCACCAAAAAAAAGAATGCAATAATGACTGAGGGATACAGAGGAAGAAACAAGAAGGAAAGAGAGAGAGAGAGCGAGAGAGGGGAAGGGGGTGGGGAGGGGTGGGGATGGAAGGAAGAAAGAGATAGATAGACAGATATACAGAGAGAGAGGGAGAGAGACAGAGGGGAAGGGATGAAGTAATGGACTATTATGTTTACAAGGATGTATAGAAATACAACATAAATGTGTGACTTTGTCCATGAGTTCTCACATATTTCCTTTTCTTTTCTATACGAGTACCAGTAAGTCTGCCGATAAGTTGACTTGGATAACATTTTTTCTAGTAAACCCAACAATATACTGGATTATTTTCACTAAATGCATCATATTCAGCATATACCGTCTACATGTACAGTCAACCCACATTTTTGTGGGTTTTGTAACTCAAGAATGAAAGCAATTCAATACAGTACTGGCTGGAGATAATGGCAGCTAATCAAATAAATAGTTGACACGCTAGTGCCCTTTGGTAAGGCATTAATCCTTATTACCAGGTCCCTCGGAGAGGACCTAAAGTCGTCGGCCGACTGGTTGCTTACTTACAAGCATTTAAGCTTTCTTAGCAGTCAGGTAAAATAACCACCACCACTAGTATGAAAACACAAATCTGACTGACATGAGCGCTATACAAGAACCCACTATTATTGTTGTAAAATGCAAAGTATTCTAATCTAACTCCAAGTGTTCTTTTGTGATTGCTCTGACATTATCAAAAATAAATGTCAACTTGGGACAACGATCTGTAAAATAATATACAAATATATGAAATAAGCCTTCAGAGATCAAATTATCTGCTGAGAGCCAGCAGGGTTTTCACTCTGTGTTAAATCATACAAGTTAATGCCCTTCTGGATCTCAACAGACAATATTATAAAAGAAAACTAACCTTTGGAGATCTCTAGCCTCTAGTTCTTCATATTTGATCATCTCCTCCTCACCCAACTCAGTCCATTGTCTATGTAGAATCTTATTAATAGACATGAAATCCAAGGTAGGATGCTGTCTCAATACTACATAGAAATAAACAGAGAAAAGATTGGTCTTCTTTCATAATAATTCTTGGGTTGAAAAGTCTTTTTTTGTTTCAGCTAATAGTAAATCTTTCTAGGTGTTTTCTCTTCAGCCATGTGTAGTCAAGCTCCCAATAGCAATTGCAAACTTACAATCACAATTGGGAAGGAAAACACTCAGAGAAATTCACTATTTCAAAGCAAAAGAGAGAGATCTTTAGTTCTTCATATATAATCATCTCCTCCTCATCTTCCCATTGTCTCTTTAGAATCTTATTGACGGGCATGAAAATCAAAGTAGAATGCGGTCTCTATACTAAATAAGAATCAAAGTAAATAAGACTTTCCAAATGGACTTTTTCACTTCAAAGGTTGGACAAGTGCTCTTTGTTTATTTTGCTTTATATGCTACATACATAATCTCCCTGTGCCAAATTGTATTTATTATTGGATAGATCCAATGTTTATACCAAAAGCTCCAAGATAATTTAACTGTTTCCATTCATTGCAAGATTAATCTATACAAGTGTTTAATAGGCATCACAAGATTGGAAATGGGTAATTGGGTAGTTTGACAAAGCCATGGTGTTGCAAAAAGCAATCTTCTCCCTTGATTGGTGCCTATTACTTTGTGCACAATTACATGTGTGGCAAATTAAACGAGTGACTATGCAAAGAGGGGAAGAAAGCAACCAAAGTGTTTTAAAAAGTCTGATGATATAGCACAAATTTATCACTAAAAGTGGCCTCTCTGATTTCTATGTGATACTGTTAACACATAAACATTACCGGTATTCACAATCTGGTAGGGACTGTTGTTTTTGTGGTAAGAAATTGAATTTAGACTGAGCTGAAACTCTATGTTGGGTTCATATCTTTGTTGAGTTTAGACCTACAAGTATGGGTTTATTAAAGCTATTACTAAATGTCAGCCCTTTGTTGCTCTTTTCACTTACTTTCAGGTTTCTTCTCCTTGAAGAAGAAGGCAAAGGCATCTTGAGGCCTCATTACTGGGGCCTTCCCTACCAAGTCATACTGAGTTCCAGGACTACTCCTTTCTTCTATTGGTCTTTTCATCCTTCCCGGGCTATCGCAGGATGCTGCCTCTGCAGAAGAACTGGTACCAGTCTTATCCATCACCTTCCCAGGGCTACGACTAGGGGAGGTCTGTCCTCTAGAATATAGAGCTGAGCTATTTTGATTTTCAGTACTTGTTACACTTGTTGTAAACAGGCGTGATGTTACAGAGGCTTGAGGAACCGTGGTGTTTGTATTACTGCTGCTAATAGACTCCTGCAGGGGTCTGATCATGCATGGTAGTGGTGCTTGGAATGAAGACTCGGTAGAGGTAGTTGATTTCCTTGACTCACTTACAACAGGCTCTTGCCTGCCGGGGATGAGCAGGACAGACGGTTGGACAATCTTCCCACTTGGCTCAGTAAGACCCTGTCCCTTACTCCACAGAGCATCATCAAGCTCTTTTACAGCATCATCACTATTCCCAGCACCAACATCAAGTGGTTCTTGGTTGCTAATAGCAACATGGTCTTCCTTCAGAATCTCAACACCAATAGCACCTCCCTGGCTTCTGCCACAATTCACATTTGTTTCAGACTTATCAGGAAAATCTACAAAGCTGATCTGCGCTCTAGAATTCTTTGGTGGTATGGATTGTGTGCTCTGCAAGCATGTTACAAACATCTTTTCTCCTTCTTCTTCAAAGATCGAGATATTGTTTAGTGGAGCTTTCATGTGGTCTATTCCCTTAGTATGCATGAGGTCCAGAGAAGGTCCATCAATCATGGATGCATCTGAATCTTCTAGGATGTCACAGATCATTGATATACCTGCACTATCATTGAATGCAGCGGGCGCTGTATGGTCCATGCCTTCAGGGATATCATGAGATGCAAGTGTAGACTGGTGAGACTCTTTACCAGCCTGTTTAAGGTCTAATTCACATGTTGCACTAGTAGCAGTAGCAGTCTGAGCTGATGATCCTGAAAGTGGCTGGTTTTGAGACTGACCTGGGACTGTTGGTTCTACTGGCGGAGTTGTTTTGTACAGTTCCTCTAGCATCTGAATGATCAGACATATTACAGCATCCTGAAAGATACCAGGACACAAACAAATGATAATAATAATAACAAAAACATTGACAACAATAATAACAACAACATTAATAAACAACAGTACTTGTAGAGCACATTTCACATTTTTTTAATGTCCATATGTGTTTCTAAGAGGGTTTGGATGTGTTTTTGTCCAAGTTTGAGCAGCGCCAGCTGTTGTACAGAGAACTTCAAGAAATAAATCCTACCAGGTACACATTGAACACCTGGGTGGAGAGAAACAACTGTAGATAAGATGCTAAAGGCTATGTCGACTCAAAAAAATAATTTGCTTTTAATAGATTTAGAAAAACAAAAGAAACAGAGCAATAATTTAGATTAAAATCGGATAACTAATAAGGAAGTTATACATTTTGTTAAAGTATGAAAAACAATGGAACTTAGAAATCACTACACAGATTGCCAATTTGGTTATCAGTTTGTGAAGTCTTTGCCCCACTATTTATCAATCGCTTTATACATTTTTTATCCCATTAATTTCCCTTTTTATCCCCCAAAACTTGATTTGCCCAGGTTATATGATTTGTATCATATTGCGTGCATGACATTTAACAAAATCTTTATGAACTTTGAAGAATTAACACCCAGGTGTGAAATGGGTACCCGGTAGGATGCGAAAGCTAATGTGCTTAGATTAGCAAGTGTGCGCTTGTAAAAATGATGCCTAGCTGGAATGCTCCCCAGGGAGTGGAGAATGTGCATACATTGTGTGCGGGTAAGCCTTAATCCGATGACCGGGGTAATAATATATATTTGTAAAGTGCTTTGAGAGGGCCTTCGGTCCTGAAAAGCGCCAAACATTTGACTCATGATACTATCCCAAAGTTTCTAAAGTCACACCAAAATTAATGAGAATATTATAAACACATACAAAACTACTGCATATATTGTGTCCATATTATTGAAGGAAGTGTGCTCCTCTCCAACTTTTTTTTCTCTTTTTTGTTTAAGGGGGGGGGGGTCCAGGCATATATTCATACATTTCAACATGCATTCATATGGAAATGAGACAAAGGTTGCCAGAACTTACGTTATTTTGAAGAAGCACTTTGGTTTTGTTTGGCTCCAGGTTGACATCAACAAGATGGGTTGGCATGGAAACGGCAAGACACATGATGACATGGCGGACATTCCCTGATTTAGGGTGAGCTTGGCTATAGTACTGCTTTACAACCTACATCAAAAAACAATCCAATATGATCTAGGGTGAGCCTGGCTATAGTACTGCTTTACAACCAACATCAAACAACAATCCAATATGATTTAGGGTGAGCCTGGCTATAGTACTGCTTTACAACCTACATCAAACAACAATCCAAATCCAATATGATTGAATGATTTCAAGTATCTCTGCAATATTTCTGTATTTCTTCATCATAAACCTTCGATAAAATGGAGAATAAAAAGAGAATTTCAGTATTTGAGAATGAATATAAATTTTAAAAAATCAATTTAAAGAGGAAAAATGTTCCATCTTCAGTCAAATCATTTTGTCAACAGTTATCTTGATTGTATTTGCAAACACAGTGAGCCTTTATCAGGAATTGACCCTAGGGAGTGATAATGGTGCATATTATAAATGAATGAAATTATTCTTCAGTAGACCAGTAGTGCACAAGTTTTGTCATATACCGGTATGTTTTAATGTGGATGTAAATGGTTATTGACACATGTTCCTGTTACATTTCCTCAGTGGTTGAATTCATACACTTCAACACTGTACCTAACCCTGACCTAAATCCCATTTGCAACCATAACCCTTAATCTTGGACATCACGACAGGTGCAATGGTCAGCACAGCCAGTGATAGGTCACCTTTGAGATATCTTTCATGATAACTGGACGTCCATTCACTGCAATCCATGTATGATCGTCGGTAGATCTGGTAGTTAACTGGTCATCTGAACCAGGCTTGGGTAAAAATCCTTCAATTTTCACCTGAAAGTAGAAACACACAAAAATATCCACTCTCATTCACACCTGTTGTGTTAAACCTTATGTTCTGTAATGACCTAGGTGTAGGGCCTTCACTTTTTTATGTTTTATAAGTGTCATGGTCTGGTGGATAAGTCAAGAGAGGGCGGAACACATGGTTTACGATGTTGCACTAAGATCCTTAGGTAAGATAGAAGTCTACATTTGCCACTCTCCAGCCGGGTGTACTACCTGGTAAGAACTTCAGAGCTTGAGGGCTGCTTGGCTATACAAGCGAGGGTAATAGTCAAACATAAATTGGCGAAATCCTTGTGTATCTTACTCATTTGCTCTGTACTAAAAAAAAACAAGAACTGTTTATTTTAACTAAAGAAATTACATGCACCCTAAATAAAATCATTGCAAATATGTTTTAACACATCCCCTGAATGACACCGGGTGTACTACCTGGTAAGAACTTCAGAGCTTGAGGGCTGCTTGGCTATACAAGCGAGGGTAATAGTCAAACATAAATTGGCGAAATCCTTGTGTATCTTACTCATTTGCTCTGTACTAAAAAAAAACAAGAACTGTTTATTTTAACTAAAGAAATTACATGCACCCTAAATAAAATCATTGCAAATATGTTTTAACACATCCCCTGAATGACACAAATCTACTCCATCATCAATAACTGAGAAAATGAAAGTTAATGAAATTATCAGTACAGAGCAAATTGTAGAAGAGCGCGCAAGATACATGTACTTTACAGTGTTGCCAAATCGTGTTTCAATGATGACAACTTCAAAAATTCATAACTCTCCGATTTTAATTGGGTATTGCTCAAACTTTCACTGACATTATCTTCTCATTTTTCTGCTTCTATTCAAACCAACTTGATATCAGGGTGGACTTCTCCCTTAATAATGATTACGAGCCTCTATTTTTTCCCCCCACCATTCCCAATTATTAAAGTAAATGCTGAAACACTTTGTGACATTTGTAATATTACTAATCAAAAGGTAGAGTGAAAATAGATGAGAAAGCTATTAATTTCTGTAATGGAATGACAAACATATGAACAAACATTTGGCATATGTGGCTTCTTGTACAATGTAAACACTATTTCAAATTTCAACAATAATTTCAGAATATTGCTCCCACATATTTTGTTTTAGCAAACCCTGGATCTACCCCAGCACGTAGGCTACACAAGTATCATTACCTGCGTTTCTTCATCATTTCTCTCAACCCTTATCAGCTGACTCATGATATTTGACCCCAGCATGTTCAAGAGGGCAGCCCTGAGGTTAGGGACTTTGTTCTTCTGCCAGATAGATGTCTTGTTGTGGCTGAGAGAGAAGCGCACCCCAGGACAAACCACTCCAAAACTGAAGAGAAGGTCTTCCACTTTCTTGAGTTCTTCTCTCCGTCGCTTGGCGTTGCTGTAGTACTGTTTTCGGACTGGGATGTTGTGAAAAAGACGCGAGGCTGTCACGGTAGTGCCTGCAGTTTTTGAAAGTCACAGTCTAATATATTATAACAGTATTATTGATGAAAAAATAGGAGATGATCATACTTCAGTTGGAACACATTGCCAAATAAACTCAATGCCAGTTCTAAGCCAATGATTCTTAGCCATTTAACAAAAAGTAAATTTTGTTGCATGTGTCAATCAATTGTTGGGCTGATGTTGCCTTGGTCTTGTTGGTGTGACTGTGGTATTATGGCAAATGAGGATAAGTAACTTGTTGTATAGAGCTAGCTAGGAAGGTGACACATATAATTCCAGCTGATGTAGAGGCATTTTAATATTTGACCTCTCTTTGACTACATCTCAACAACATATGTACGTTTGTACAACATTTACATTGTGGAATCGAAGAAAGGCTGCCAAAGTAGTGCCTTACTCAAATCTAATCTTTGATAAAATAAAGCCTGGAGGAAGTGCTGCTAGAGGATATTTTCTTTTTGGAGCTACAAGGATGTTTAATAAGCAGAGTTAATGCCCTGTGGCTTCAAATAGAAATGTTGGATCACCTGTACAGCATTGCGATGGCTTCGGTAACGAAGCAATCCCTTCGTGATCTAGAGTATAGCACCTTCCAACCTCCTCATCCTTGGTCTTGGTTGCTATGGTAACATTGGATACTGCACAAAGAGAACCCAGGGCCTCTCCCCTGAAACCATAGGTCATAAGATCCTCAAGGTCATCGTGGTTGGATAGTTTTGAAGTGTAGTGTCTGCGACCCATGAAGTCTGCGTCGGCAGCCTGTATCCCATCACCGTTGTCACGTACTTCAACCTTGTCTATGCCACAGTTTTCCTGCACAGAGAATGAGGTACAGTACAGTCTTTTCACTTCAGTAAAATATTAACAATCATCACATCACATTAGCATACAGTGTCCCTATTGCCTCCCAAAAGGTATTGAAATTATGGCCCTAATCCCATCTCCATTACCAGTGCTGAATTCATTTCAAGGAATAAATCCTGCCACTCTTGCTGGGTAGCAAAATAACACCTGGGTAGAGAGAGATAAATGCATGCAGATAAAATGCCTTTTCTATGGACATAATTATAGAACAAGCTTGGATTTGATTTGAACCATAAACATCTTGATTGAGGGTCAATTCAATGAATCATAGTATCATATAAGCTCAACAAAGAAAAAAGACATTACATGACCATTTTTCGCTTGAAATTCTCTTCCAGCCTCCATTCGTAACATCTCTGATATTACTTTATTTAGATCAAAATTAAAAACAAATCTAATGGAAAAGGCATATTCAACCTAGTTCTTAAATTGTTACCTTACCTTGTTATATTATGTGTGATAATTTCACTTGTGTTCTCTTGTCATTACTCTGTTTAGTCTTACTTGCATCAATATTGTGAAGTGCTGTGATATAAGTAGAAGTTATTATTATTATTATACATGATTTTAAAAACCCAATAAATAAAAGAATAAATACAAAATAAAATAAAAAGTTTCCTCACCAATTTAATTTCGATGTTATCAGCATGGGCATCCAGGGAGTTTTCAAGGAGCTCTTTAACAACACTGGCGACAGATGTAATGACTTGAGCACTGGATATAAGTCGCACAGTTTCTCCAGATAGTTTGTGCATGTTTGGCACCTCCCTCGACAAGCTGGTCTACATACATGAAAATAAACAAACCATTTCCATAAAATCTAGTAAAAATGCACAAAGTAAAATTCAGCTCAAAACTAACTTTTGGGAGCAGCCATATTCATATTTGAGCATGTTCAGAGGCATTTACTTTACATGCTTCTTTGCATACGTTGCTTCACAACCCCAAATAGATTAAACTAAAGCTAGACATGGTTAGCCTTGAGTTCGGGCAGGGAGGGAGGCCAAATAACTAAAACCTATACTTTAGCTATGCCTTGTCAAAGCAAAAATGAGGGGTCACTTTTCAGCCTCAGCTCTGCCTCAGGTGCCATGACATCACTATAACTATCAGCCAGGCTATACTACTATCAGGCCGTTTCACAGCCTGCAATACTGAGGGCGTGCTTCTAGAGTGCAAAAGCTGTGACAAACTTCAAAAGTAAAACAATATAATCACTAAAACATAAGAATGAAGTATGATGATTCTTCAAAAACAGATACCCACCCTACCTGTCAAATAACCAGAAAAATTCAAGTGTGATGATCCTGGTATGCTTTTATCGGCTCGCAAACATTTGAAATTAGCCTTATTAGGCCAATGTTCCCATGGCAGCCATTCCATTCATTAAAGTTATCCTAAATACTGAATTTTAATTCATTTGCAAACAATAAATTACAACTCAAAATTGTATTCAAATTCTTAAAGGGATCCGGTAACTTTGTCTCAGATTCAGAAACAAAATTTTGGATTTGGCTCATGATACAATGATAATTATGAACCTTTAGGTCAGTCAGGAACCCCATGAATTTTACAAGCCACTCGCATCAAAGTGGTACGCATGCTCGTCATAAAAAATGTTGTAAAAGGGGCGATTCTGGGCCTTGAGGCGTCGACATTTATTTGCGTGTATACTACCCATGTCTTGGGATTAACTGGGGCCCATTGAAGTAAAAGTTGGCGAGTTGGCTCAGTCGGTAAAGCGTCCGTCTGTCGAACCAAAGATCCCGGGTTCGACTCCCACCCAGGCGGATGACTGAAGCCTGCGTTGTGTATGTGCCCCTTCCCTTGTTCATAGAGGCAGGTTATGTCAAGTGGAAAACACTCCGTCCCTCGGATAGGACATTAAAAGGAGGCCCCATGTAGAGAAGAGTCATTAGGCCTACCTTTGCACGTTAAGAACCCACCGCACTATTCGTATACCGGTAAGAATAGGGGGAAACCCCAGTGTCGTGGTCCACCTGCACCACACCCCCAGTATGGTACGATAATCCTCTGTAAACAGATCTTAAATCAAAAGGAAGAAGAAGCAGTTCTGTTTGTATTCCGACATATATTCATATGCAAGATTTTAATTATGAAAGGCAAAAATTGAAATAAATTATGTTCCATGTAAATTTCATGGGGCACAAAATGGAACTCTTTCCCCTGGAATTCTTTCTTAATTACTGTGTAGGTGTGATGCACAATTTATGGGGTTGTTTTTAGAGCTTACGCCATTTAGGGGTCCATTTTAGAGTTTCACCGTTTAGGAGTCCATTTTAGTTTCTTACGCCATTTAGGGTCCACTTTTTAGGTGCTGTAAAGAGCATGCACGCTAGTAGTATCTTGTGAAATTGATACTATCGATGAGAAGAAGAGCCAAGACATAGCCTTAGTCTCAAAACCACCGGATTACAAAAAAATATAAATAAAAACAAAAACTGCAATCGTTTAAATTAATTAGGAATTCTAAAAAAGTTTTAAAATGTTACCCAGGAATAAGACTAAGAGATGCAATATACTTGCATGAACATGCAGCCGAGAAGCCTGCTCAATGTACCGAACCGGGCTGGCCAGAAAATACGCACAAAACGGTCAAAAGATTTTATGTAGACAGCCTGTCTGGAATCTCCGCAAAATGCAAAAAATTGAACAGCGTCAATTTTTTTTTCCTCCTTTATTCTGCTCCCATTTAAAATTATTAATAAAACTTGATTTTGGTGTAAATATTCATAATTGAATGACACACGCCCTTAAGACTAAAACAACAACAACAACAACTTTGTGTAGATTATTCCTCAGCACTAAATCCTGACTTATGGATCCTGCTGAGTATCGTCGTAGAAGTAGAAGTAGAAGTACCATAGGGTCTAGAATTACTTTGTACAGTTTGTATAACAATTGTGAGTAGATCTAGACCCTAGGCCTATTCATTTTCATTTCATGACCGGTAAATCAGTTTTTGTTTCTGAGATGGTTACCCTACCCACTAGATATTTTAATTTGATAATTCATAAAAAATACATATACACCCTTATATTATTCTTGTACAGTTTGTATAAAGTTAGCCTCTGATTTGGATAGGGTGGGCTCCTCTAACTAAGACTAGACTCTAGAGGAGCGGAACCCCCGGTGGGGTCACTCGATGTGACTTCCGGACCGCATGACCGTTACCATAATTGCGGAAAAAGGGGTCAATTTCAAGCAATGTCCGCAGACAAAATATTCCTCGAAATAAAGAAAATACCGGTAGGGGTGCACAGGTGTCCTCGAAATTGATAAATAGGGGTCAGGAAAAGGGAAAAGATAAAACAAGGAAGACAAATTCTCGGAACCGAGTCTTGTCCTTGAAATATGGTAAAAATATTAAATAGACTCTAGGGGGCCGTTTCTCGAAACCGTCATAACTACAAGATCAACGACATCTCGCCACTGTCACGCAACTTGTCAGCTAAGTGTTTCACGAAGCTGTCTTTGCCA
>BEXV01001316.1:6460-22731 GCA_003118195.1 Hemicentrotus pulcherrimus
AAAGCAAGAGAGAGAGAGAGAGAGAGAGAGTTTAAAATGAAGTAAGTAATCTTATAAGGAGGCAAATACAAGCTAAGCCTTTTATAAAACTATAATATGTATAAAGTGTTTATATTTCACATAATCGCGTGATTTCAAGTATACTCGAATAGATATTAAGGTAATCGATCATCAACGTCTTCCTAGAAAAACTGACAAAAATACCCAAGAGGAACAAATTTTCCTTACCCAGAAATCGAAGATGTAATCGTGTGATTGCTTATAGCTGATGTTGGGTGTTTATGATAATGTGATTGTCCATCTAGAATGATCCAGGAGGAACGCCGTGGATGGGATATCTGCTTAGGTATTGGGTTACTTTCCCCGATCACGATGTCGTTACCATGGATACTTCTTTTAATCATAATAGCGATAAGATATTACTCAAAACGCTATTAAAGTCTTTCATATTGTATATTATGAGGACAATCACTATCACTGATAGTGTAGCTACTACATATAATTATTTACATTACTTTTAATTTGTATAGGTCTACTCATCATTTATTTTTAATTTGTTCAAGTTGATTGCAAAAGCCCCTCATAATTTCGTTAATAACAAATAAGGAATTTAGAGTTACAGTTAAGAAGTCTGGACCTATAGAATAATGTTATTTAAATAAAAACAATAGATGTTTAAACAAAATACGAAACAGAAAAGATTTTGTTTGATACTATCAATTACTCAAACGTTTCATTTTATTTCTCATAAAACTAAACAAATAAAATACAGCTATTATAATGATAGAAATTGAAAGATTTGCTTCAATTCCACTATTAGCAAGAAAACAGATAGGTATAAATATACATATATTTCACAATATTCATAATATGTCGTTGTATATGAAAGAATAGCATTCCATCAGCATGGTCAAAGTCAAATACAGCTTAAAAAATTCGAATAATGTTGATATCCACAAAGTAATTTTCCTACTATATCGTACATTTTGTACCACAAACCAAAGTCGACCTTTCATACAAAAAATATCAAAGTACAAAAATCGTTTGAATTTCACTGAATGTAAATGAAATGGAAATGCAAACTAATGAGATTGAGGGAGATTATTAACTGAAAAAGGGAATAATCTTATGAATCTTAATAATTATCAATAGCATAATAAATATAAACATGTTCGGCTGGTGTATGGCAAGCTACGTATACTATAAAGTAAAACAACTAGAAATAACAGCATCAAAAGAAAGAATACGTTTTGGATATATTGTACAAAGCCTAGAATGTATTTTAATTAATAATTGCATTTTAGCATTGCTATCAGCGTTATGTGAATTGTTCAAGTACGTGTGTGTGTAAGTTTGTGTTATCATCTGCTTGTCTGAAGACAACAGTGTGTATATACTCATACAGATACGAAGGAATGCTGCTAGTGTTTCAGAGGTTATAAATGAAAATCATAAAATGTTTGCCAGGTCGAAGCATTTACCTCAGTTTGCTCAAGAATTAATTTTGCGTCTCAACAAAACATATTTGCAAAGCCCGGATTTAGCAGATGAAATCCACTTAATGGAATGCGTTTACACTACACACAGGGAAGATGGTGCTACCGAACATAAACCCAGAAATCTTGGTGCATTTTTCTAAGAACAACTTCATATATTTCTTAGCTATTAAACCCGATCTTACCCAGAACATCAAACAGTTTACACGCAATTATGTCAAGTTACTTGGAAATCCTGGGATATAACTCACTTATTTAAACTATTGGGAAATAAATTGAGAAAAAAAGATGTTGTGCGTTTGATAATAATAATAATAATAATAGATTCTTATATAGCGCACGTTTCGACCTTGCAAGGTCCTCAAGGAGCTCCAACATTACCGGCTATGCTAGGCTGCCGACTTCCACGCTCACAGCCTTTTAAAGAATTCCTTCGTACCGGTACCCATTTAACACCTGGGTGGAGAGTGGCAAATGTAGATTAATGTCTTCCTAAAGGATATTAGTGCCATCGACAAAGTAGAAATGCTGTCTTCGTATTTTGAGAATACATTGATGGAATTCGCAGTTATCAATCAGTATGTGAGCTTTAAAAGTGCGAGCATGAGCATGTCGATGAATAATGTGTAAGGTGCAAATATTGGATATGCTGAGTAGGGTCACCAAGATGGATGTGGAGCTGAGGGGATGGTGATGGGATCTTTAGACATGTTGAGTAGGGTCACCAAGATGGATGTGGAGCTGAGGATAGAGATTGTGAGGAGGGTTGGACGAAGGCTTCCATGGAGGGCGTTCTAACAAAGATATCCTTCCCTTGTTGCGCTCATCTACCCGATCAGCTGAAAAGGAAGATAAAGAAGACAATACATTAAGGATGCGTTATGATCTCCTCAAATTTCACATTAATAGATTTATCATTGATACTTTAACAATCATTGAACGTTGGCCGAGATGATTCGTTAATATAAACAAATTAAACAAAATGGCGAGAAAGGAACAAATGAAAATAGTATTTCTAAAGAAAATGGCTTTTACCATAGGTTTTTCTTGGTTTCTTAGTCTGGCCTTGAGCATCTTTGGTTTGTTGATTTCCCTTCATGCTTTGTGCTGAGTTTCGTCCACTTTGCCTTGAACCTGGTCTAGAGGTGGGGGCTTTCTTTGGTGGGGTGAAGATAGTGTTTCTTTCAGAGAGGGTGATTGAAGTCCACTCCGCCGTCTGTCATATCAATTGGGGGAAAAAAATAGAAGAAAATATATTATTATTATTATTATTATTATTATCATTATTATTATAATTATTTATTTGGCATTTCAAACATACAAAACAAGGTACAATATAATCAATAGAGAATTTTAAAAAAATTACTTAATTAGTTAATTTCTTGCTCTCCGGTAAGAAAATATGAAAAAGAAAACCCAATCGAATAACATTGGTATCCAAATTATTGAATGGATAGGTGGATGGTCAATATTCAAACCAAATATGCACTTGAAAAAAATCTGATATGATATGAACTATTTCGTGTTTTTTTTTAGATTGGATATGAAATATAGAGTAGTATCATGTGTGAATAAATACATTACAATGATTTAAATGACATTCCCTGTACAATCCTTACGTTTTTTTTCAAATGGCACATTTTTTTGCAGTTAGAAGGAAAAAAAACGCTTCAAACTTGCTCTTGCTATTTAGTCCACGAAAACAATACAGCACATTAACGAACCGCTATTATAACCGCATGGCATGTAAAATACATATTTTCAAGGTCTTTAGTACTAAAAACTTCTCTACTTTCAAGATCTGGAAACTAGAAGTTCCTACTTTGAAGTATTTCGTAATATGATTATGTCCCACTTATTTTTTAATTAGTTATTCCTCTAAATCACTTTAAGGCAAGAGGAATTCATGATTGCACATTCCCCTTTTTTCACAGATCTGCTAATTTTCATTGTCTGTATCTTTTATTAGCTGATGAAACACCGTAAGGGCAAGAAGACAAAATTCATTAAAACAGATTGAATAAAATGAGTATCGACGTATCATAGTTTTGTTTTATATATACATGCGAATGCCGATGGCCAATCAACAATTTTTTAATGAGAAAAAAATGTATGCCGTATTTTTAGTCTTGCACCAGTTTTGTATGAATGTCTACCGTCTTTTGATTTGGTATAGTATTATATAATGTATCAAGAGAACTGCACACTTCTATTTATGACCACAGCTTGGAATACGTCTCAAATATTTCATTCAGACCTATACTACGAATGGCCCCCAAAAAAGAATCACTTTAGTATACCTTGAAAGAAACCGTAAACATTTGGAAGAGGATTATTATCAAACAAGGAAAATTTAACTTTTAGAGGTAAGCAGTAATCAAAGATATTATGTATATATTTATTACCTGTCAGACTCCAAAATTGGCTCTGAAGAAAACACCTGTCTTCTCGCAACACAACACGCCTATCTATACTAAACTAGAATGTGCACCTATGCTTATTGATACGTTATAATACCATTCGATCATTACACGCGCGATATCATGTTATTGTGTAGAGGCACGATCGTCTGTCATGCATTGTGTCGCGGGTAGCAGTACGGGTTGTTATAGCAACGACCAGCTGACTGGAGCTCGTAAATGAAAAGGGAATAACCGCAGAGGGCTCACATCGGAAGGTTCGTCTGCTAACGTTCATCATTTAATATGGAGGGCCTATAACTACTGTTACTTTTTCGCTAACTTGATAGAAACGTTAAAATCATCATATTTTAAGAAGTATTTTCTCCAAAGATCACTCCAGCGGTTTAGGGATATAACTGGAAACTAGTATTTTCCTATAACGGATTAGGCTTCAACTCAGCCCTACACCCCCCAAAAAAAATGATATGTATAATTATATACAAATAAATAATCAAATAAGTATATAGTTGGTTTTTTTCAAGTTTGTTCAATGAATTCACGGAATTTAGTTGATGTTAGGAAAATCATTTGGAAGAATAAAACGATGTGGCCAGCTTGGTATACGATAATCTAACTGTTAGTTTTTTTTCTTATTTTCTTTTTCTTTTTCTTACCGCATCAGAAACATCTTGAAAAATGGACACGATGACGGGGATGAGATTGAGAACAGCGCCCCAATTCGACACTTCACCCGTGTTCAATCCTCGAAACTTCTCAATCGTTTTATGTGAAGCAAGATCGCTGAAGTCTGTATCCTCTTGCAGATGCTCTCGGCAGAACTCGATGTCACTTCGGATCTTTTCGGCTTTGGCTCGCTGTTTATCATGGAGTGTGAGAGCCATGACGCTCTCTCCGATACAGCTATGCATTTCATTGCATAATCTTTGAAGGGTTTCTACCGATGTGAGGAAAAGATGGAGTACGTTGGTGAAATGGGTTGGTCGATCACCGTCTAACTTCTTAGAATGTTCGTAACAATCACGTACCTGAAAAGAGTGCCAATGATTGAATTACAACACTTTTTGTGCATTTATAAAGTTCAAAAGAAAAAAAAGTTGAGATAGGAATTTGAAGGTGGAAAATGTAAGTCACTATAGAGAGCGGCTTTAACATTTTATATTCGTTGAAATACCATTATAAAAAAACTAACGTAACATGTGTTTTAGGAGGTGTGTCATGAATAATCAAACAGTTAAATATTGAAGATTCAAATAACGAAGTGTACCTGTAAAATGGTAGTGATGCTGGGACCATAGGTTGTATTCTGTCCTGTTGGTGATCTTAGCAATGCATCAATAAAGCTTCTTGTCTGTTTATATAGCTTCTGACATGTTCCTTCTCGTAATCCACGAAGTTCATTAGACAGCTGTGAGTTAACACGAGCTAGGTATGGTAACACCTCATCAGGGTTCTGGTTAGAAGCCATCTTCTATTCAGATCAGAGAGACTGAGAGAGAGAGGAAGAGGATGACGGATGCGACCGAATGACGATGTCTATTTTTGTTGCAATTCTGTAGAAGAAAATCGATGGAGAATATCAGATCTGCAATTCAGTTATATTTTTGTGATAGGGCGAAATACATTAAAAGTAACCCTCACCCCAAGAAATAACTTTCCTGATTCTGAGAGATTTGTTATATTCTTGCACATTAATCTACAAGATTCCTGATGTACGACAATATTGACAATAAAAAGCATTTGAATATCGAGCTATATTCAGCCGCAAAATGCGTGTTGTCACTGTGGAGACATAGAGTACTCCATTTGCTCTCGCATCTTACATTGATTAACCCGTCACCTCTGATCAAACAACTAATGACCAGCTTCAATTAGATTTAAGAAGGGCGTTAACAAAAGGTTGTTTCTGCAGCCTCCGTCTAGTATTAAAGTAAACACGAAATGTTCAATTCATTTTTGTTCCATAACTGAATTAAATTAATCGGGTGGACGGCCTGGTATGTATTTTGTCTTGAATGAATCGTAATGGAATGATGGGCCATGATTTCTGCTCTGAAATTTGCCCCCCCCAAAAAAAACAACAACAACAACAACAACAACAACAACAACAACAAAACTGATGATGAACCAAACTACTCTATAGTCGGCTACATGTATCTTATTTGAAAACAGATGACGGTGAAAAGATGTAAATATAAAGACAGTAAATGCTGATTAGCCGTTATATAATAATGGCATCAATACCCGTTCAATCACCCCTTTACCCACAGTTAAAATAATGTTTTGTGAAATAAGATACGAAATGAAACGCCTGTGTGAATGAAGCCTCACGAGCATAATTCGACATCCTAAAATCAACGCTATACTACAGTATAATGTTCGGTAATAACAGATAAACAACCATTCTATCACTCTTTCAAATAATGTACCCGGTATTAGAATTTAATGAAAATACGAACTAACTCTGTTCCACACGAACATGGGTTTATCGGAAACATCTTAGTGATAACCAAGATAAAAAAAAAATACTTTGTACCTCGACCTTTGAGCACTGAATAACAATACATCATAATAATCCCATCAAGTATATAGACAAATTATTTATTGTCATTCGATACAGTTAAAATTACTCGATACATGATTATAGATATTTTGCACGATACCGAAAATTGTTGGACAGTGTATCAGTACTCGCGCCTCTATACGTCAATAGGTCTTTGTTTTTTGTTTATAGTGAGAAATAGATAGAGAGAGAGAGGGGGAGGGTGGTAAAGAGAGAGAGAGAGAGAGAGAGAGAGAAAGAGAGAGGGGAAGAAAGTAAATGAACTCGAGAGAAGAAAGGAGAGAGAATATGAGACAGAGCACGAATATAGAAAGCCGAGACAGAAATGCGAGAGAGGAAAGAGAGTGGAAGTGGAAAGAGAGAGAGAGAGAGGGGGGGAGGGTGGTAAAGAGAGAGAGAGAGAGAGAGAGAGAAAGAGAGAGGGGAAGAAAGTAAATGAACTCGAGAGAAGAAAGGAGAGAGAATATGAGACAGAGCACGAATATAGAAAGCCGAGACAGAAATGCGAGAGAGGAAAGAGAGTGGAAGTGGAAAGAGAGAGAGAGAGAGGGGGGAGACAGACAGAGACAGGTAGACAGAACGGGTATAAGCGTGTGAGGGAAGGATAGTAGTAGGGAGGGAAGGTAGCGAGATAATTATGTATAAATAATTTCAAGCCAAAGAATACTACAAATATTAGTAGAGCCACAGTTACCAGGGATACAGGTAAACAGAGAGATACTAGTCGAAGAGAGAGGATTTACTGGGTCGACCTAATCACATTGCACGCATGAATTATGCCTTTCAACAAATTAATTATTAATAATGGAAGACCATTCTATGAGTGAAATATACAGCCATTATAATTGTTTTGTTTTTGTTGAATGAATATGATGATGACAAGGTAAGTTTAGGTTGATAATAGTTTAATATTATTTAAAATAATTCTACAATATTGGAAGTCTTTTGATATCAGCTTCAAATAATGAGCATAAGTCTGATCATAAATGTTAGAGTCATCAAATCAAAACTTAATTTCGAATGTCTTTATTTAAGAGAGAGAAATATTATATTCAGTTCCCCCCAGAACATTTTGCACTTACTTATTGTATAACATTATGTTTATATACTCTTATTTTGGAAATAGACAGACCAGTTATAGTTTTTCATTTTATGGTATATGAAATAATTAGTCACGTTTTATCATAATACAGAGCTGTGGTTGTCATCTCTAAAAAGAATCATGATGTTACCAAGACAACTCTATGTTGAGGCTAAGCTACTGGGTACGTCATTTATAATTTCTCCATTGTAATAAATTTGTAAGCTTCTTTTTGACACGAAGCCCAACCCTCTTGATGAAAGGATGTAGGCCTATAGGAGACAAATCACATTCAACATCATTGTAATTATCAATTAATATAGGCCAATGCACGGGATGGGAAGAAAGAGGAAATTCTGTGTATTGGAAGTCGACGTTTCGAAGCATTGACATATATCCTT
The DNA here is from genome assembly GCA_003118195.1 of Hemicentrotus pulcherrimus. Taxonomy (NCBI): domain Eukaryota; kingdom Metazoa; phylum Echinodermata; class Echinoidea; order Camarodonta; family Strongylocentrotidae; genus Hemicentrotus; species Hemicentrotus pulcherrimus. The sequence continues at coordinate 14,422 of BEXV01001316.1, forward strand.
CACAATTAATAACAAGCATTACTCTGTGCATTTGCAAAGGTTATGAAATATAGAAGGATAGATTGTTGAAGTAAAGTAATACAACAATATTATAATATCTTCAAACCCCGACATAATTGGATATGATTTTATTATGTTCATATGCGTAAGGTGATTATATACAGTGTATGTGCCAATATACCTTTATATTTTACAAACATTCTGTGTGCATACTGAAGGGCTCTAGAGAGTGAGAAAACCGATATGTGAGAGACTGAGAGGGGTTGAATGAACCTAAATGTGAATAGCTGAAATAAGGCATCCACGAATGATGTTTAACCAATAATGCTTACAAACAACTACAAGGTCATACGTCCCCCATAATCTATATAGCTTTGTTCTCAATCAGTACTATATGTTAAATCAATAGTACAATGTAGTTTGCATAAAAAAACAAGTTTGCTTTGCTTTGCTACTAACCTTCAATTATCATATTAAAGACTATATGCACCAACATAGATAATTAATGAGGTTTGAGACCCGGTATATATATATAATGACGCAATAAGATAGTTGTTTTTATTTCTGCTGAATACGTCAATCGGTATTTATCGAAATACAAACATAATGGAAATTTACCATCTTTATTTCAACGTGAATAGACTCGATAAACTAGAGGAGTTCATAACAGTACATTCTAAAAATCACATGATAGCTTTTTCACATTTCCTATTTCATCATTGAACTGTATCTGTATTCATTTGGGGAATATAATTCGCATGGTAAATAAATGAAACTGTGTTGAGTTAGAAACAAAAGAGCAAACCCGAAAGCTTACACCGTTTGCATCAAAACATAACATTATACATCTGGAAACGTCATAATAAAAAAAAAACTTTTTAGGTTATCATCAACGTTGGATTAACTCAAATCAGTATTTTGATGAGTAATGAACATTATTAGTAAAGAAAACATTTAGGCCAAAACAAATCTTGGCCCGGGAGGGGACCGCAGCCACATTATTAAATTATCTTCTTCTTCTTCTTCCTGGTTAGCGACCACAATCAACATGCTGATTATTCTGTCACTATCGCTTCATATGACTATACAGATAAATTTAAAAAATATATCCCACTTCTGTGATTGACATCCAATAAAACATAAATGATTTTATTATAATTTTGTTTGTATAAACAAATACGTATAAAGCGCTTAACACCGAGGTCTCTAAGCGCTAACACATTACTGTATATGTGAGAATAATGTCGAATAGGGTCTAAAATATGTAATATTATATCATTTGCATGGTCTTTATGCTGGAAATTACAATATATACAAATTTTTATATAATACATAAGTAAACGCCTATATAGTTTGTAGTATACTTACCGTGTATGGGACTCGCACGGTTTATCGTTTTCAGAATATAGTTGTTATCTCACAGTCTTTTCACACACTGGTTGGATTAAATAGTCCTGTTGTAATGAGGTGCAAATTAGTCTTGTGCTAATAAGAGCTGGCAATCTTGACACCATGTACTTAGATCTGTCATTGTCAATACTGTAGGTAGTTTGTTGTAGCAGGTCTTTATTTACCGTACTACACTCTTGTTGGCCAACTCTCTGCCATGAATGAATGGGTAATACGAGAGATCGTACTGGCTTTGTATGCTTACTATACACACCTTCTACCTATTGGTCGTATTCTTAACAACGAAGCATTTTCATGTGAATTTGTCGAACGAACTGAATTAACGGCTCCTTTTGTGCAAAACGCACTGTCTAAAGACCATTCCCGGAGATCATTGAAGCTACATTCACTGCGATATTGCACAGTTTTAGTACTCTAGTCTCTCTGATATGTCATAACTCATATAAAGACTCATATAATTTACACTCCAACGAAAACATACAATACAGTATTTGGAAAAGGACTAGGTGAGATCGTGGTTAAAGGGTGGATGCTTTTTAGCCAACTTTGACTGTCTTCGATTGGCATTGACCCGATCCCACGTTGTATACAATCTTACCCCAGGAATACAATGAATAAGGGTGCGATGTCAACAATGCCGTTACCATGACAATCCTTTCCTTGTCACTTCGCTGTCGTCTTATCTCTCTTCTTAAATCGATTTCTTTCTAGAATTGTTTCTATTACCACATAATTGATCATTGAGTTGGGTATTGAAAAGATCGATCAATTAACGACCAACTGAAAATAAGAAAAGACAAATTTGACAGCATGTACGTGAACGCAGGAAAATATAGGCCTACAGAAAGCTACATGAAAATTTGCTAGTATAGTCTGCAAAGAGCGTGGAGTGATTATGCTTATGGAAAACGATGAACAACGAATAACAGAATCATGGAAATGATAGAGCGAGAGATAGGGATAAGACTGAAGAGGGAGAATAGAAAGAGGGCGTGGGAGAGAGAGAGAGGGAGAGAGAGAGGAGGGAGACTGAAATAGAGAGGGATGAAAGATATAAGTTAGGAGAGTAGAATAAGAGATGGAAGGGAGATGGAATAAGAAGAAAGAGAAGGGAGAAAGGAAGACTTCCAAAGCAGATGGGAAGAAATAAATGTGAAGAGACTAATTATGCATTGAAAGAGCATACATTTTTGCGATTTTGCAGAGGTAGCTCCGAGAACGTATCTTGCGAGTTGATCACATAATGCCATTTGCTCTTTTTTCCGTGAGGCATATGTTTATCTGTATTTCAATGTTTTTCATGCCACATGTCAAAAACTATCATATCAGTGAAGATGACATCAAAAATGATGGCAACAAATAAAAAGAAGATGTAATTCCTTAATCATCGATGTCGTCTTTACAATGCATTTCTCCAGTTATCTTTCTTATCCCCTCCATCCCATATCACTTCAGTGGTTCAACTCTCTCTCTCTCTCTCCAATGTTGTTGTTTAATTTAGGCAAGTCAGTCATTCTGAATTGAATTTTGTTAACACGTTTAAACGTAAATATAACAAATACTTGACGAACCTATACTGATATTAGCTACATATTTTAACGGTTGTTAAACTCATTATATTTTACATGTAATTGTCATTTGTTTTACTTGTTTTTATAGCCTAGTTTTTTTTCTTCAATATTGATGAATTGGTCGGCCGCATACAGGACCACCTCCTTTCTGGCTGCTACCAGCATTAGCAATTTCCTTTGTATTATTCATGTTTGTAAATTGATTCTGTGTATTTCTGTGTTTATTTATGTTAGTAATTGTAATTGTGTAAAACTTTGTATACTGCCTTTGTTTTACCCTGTATGTTTTTTATTGCTTGGCAAAATAAATTGAATTGAATTGCCGAATACTATGACAAATTTATTTTGAATTCAAATTTACGTATAAACACTCACATGATTATGTGTGTATAATATATATATGTTTCTTCTTCTTCTTAAAAAAAGAGAAAAGGGGAAGATAATGATATCATGTTAGATTACCGATCCCTGTCCTTTTTTTGGCGCTATCCTGACAGACCCGCTCTCTTTTCTACCTATCTCTCCTTCTCTATCTCGGTCTCTCTCTCTCTCTCTCTCTCTCTCTCTCTCTCTCTCTCTCTCTCTCTCTATCTCTCACAGGACTCTCTCACACCCCGCCCGTCCGTCCCATACCTTTCCTCCTCTATATCTTTTACTACACCGTCCGCCCCCATTCTTCCCGGTTTTTTGTCTCTCCTGTCATTTTTCTATTTTCCAACCCCCTTTTCTCTCTCTCTCCTTCTCTCTATTCACCCTCTATTCTCTCCTTCTATCAGTCTACTACTTCCCCCCCTCTCTCTCTCTCTCTCTCTCTCTCCATCATTTAACTATTCTTTTTTCTTCATGCACAACTAGCTTGGGGTTTTAATGTTCAAGTTATACAGGTCTACACCTTTTCTAATCTCGCATGTCAAGTGCAAAAATATAAATGGCTTTATTGCAAAAAATCCACCTACATAAACAGTCGGTGAGAAATGTTACATGTAATGAAGATACAATTTATCATAGTGTTAGCTATTATATAACATGTGAATGTAGCCAAGTGATGTTAAATCATCGGTCTAAATTTGTCTTGGATTTCAACCACCGAACTGGAGCTTTGTTTCTTCTCAGTTCATCTTTAAGAACATATTTTTCTTTCTCTTTTCATTTACATGATAACACCATTTGTTAATTTTCTTCCCATTATCCGACCAGCGGATGAGAATCATGTTGAAAAAAAAATATGCCTGTTCAAAGTAGACGCCAACAGACATATCTAATGCCTGTGAGAACATCATGAGGGCAGAAGGAATGGAAATACAGGAAATTGTCCATTGCTGGATCAACTTATTTTCATTTTGACTGATCTTTACGGTACAGCACCACAAACTGATGTTTACTACATGTACTGTTAGTGAATGCCTATTAAGTATTCACCTTTATCAACACAAAAGTGTCACATAGTTAATATTTGATAGCAGTATTGCTCACTTGCTGGTTCTCTAATACCCATTTTTATTTCTGAAATAAATCCCTTTGGTCCGATTCCTTCATATCATTTGATAGAGTTTTAAAGCAAAACACTTCCCAATACAACAGCGACAACATGATTACTTCTGCTCACTTATCTACAAGTAAGTTATGAAATTAATGCCATGTTCATCAGATCACAATAGTACTTTTGTTGATATAAATATGTATCACACACGAAATAGACTAGTAGGCAAGGCATTAAGATAAAAGCAATTAAATCAACACCTTGCAAAACTCGTTCAATCATAAGATAATTATTAGGCACATTGAAATCAGAATCAGATAACCTTACAAATAAAATATTTCTTTAATATATTTTCTCTTTAGAAAAGCTCTCTATCCTTCAAGCAGTCTCAGTGAGTCAAAGGGAGTAACGTACTTGAAAGACATTGGAATATTTGGTAAAGATACGACTTGTAATCCTGCAAGCAGAAATGATTTCTGGACCACACTTTTTCAAGAAAAAAAAAAATATGATGATACATGTGTTTGCTGTTTAATAAGAACCACACTCAAAACATCACAAGAAAGCAAAGTATTTGCCATTTGAGTGACTAAGAAATAATGTCTCATGAAAGAATTATAAACATTGTATACAACATATGTCTTCTACTTGAGACCAATCTCTGTCTAACAACAATCAACATACTTCAAAAGCACTGAAACCCATCTGTCTGAACTCTGTACTACAATGAAAGATATTAAGTACACCAAAAAACATCGAAAAAAGTGCTTTTTATAATACACATATTAGGACATGATGACGACTAGACAGAAGAGATTATGAATTTCTATGTAAAATTTATAGATATATCTTATATTTACAACTTTCTCATGTACATGATGAAATACTTATGATAAGATGAACAAATTAAGTTTACCTAGAAATACATATGAGTAGAATATAAACAGCATGTGTGCAACATTTAAAGAGTTCTTGTGTCATTCTATTGTACTAGATTAGGTTTGTCTATTAAACTATTTACTTGATGTGACTTACTCACTCGTAACCACCAATACTTTGCACAAATAATACCTAATCTAAGCTCTCCAGTAATATATGGAGTACCGGTAGTTACTCCCAAGGAGCCCACTGTAACACCATGGATTACTCAGAGTAATCTATGACACTTATTCAGAAAAATCTAGCCACCTTTTTCGAATTTGCGCCAGTGTCTAATTTGCAATATATTAATGGTTTTGAGAAGTTGAGTCACAAATGCAAATAACTTGCAATAGAATCTGTGAACCAAGTTGAACAGATATATAACATTGGTCTTTAAACATTGAGGCATGAGGCATGCAACTAGACTGTCATAAGAACTCTGATTTTAGACAGGACCTGACTTGGTAAGATTAGTAAGCTTCTCAGGGTGCATTCTAAAGTAGACTACTGCACCAATGATCAAGACTGCTGCTGCTATACACCCTATGACAATACCAGCAATCTGGCCAGCATTATTTGATCCTGTAGCTACATAAGTCCCACCACTCTGTGTCTCTACAGCTAGAGCATTGCCTTGTCTGGTGAACTCGACCTTCTCCCAAGTTGTAAAGGATTCTGGGTCGCTACGGAAGAGCTCAACAACATCTGAAGTTGATCCGTTGAGGAAGAGACGTAGAGTGAAGGTCTGATCAGCGGTGGTGATTTGACCAGTGGGGTAGATGGTCACAAAGTTACTCTCTATCTTATCTCCTGGGATATCATCTGGTGAGCCATCAACTCGTTCTATCTCCCACTTACCCTGCTGTGGATCCCATTCAACAACCTTGATGTCTTCTAAATGATCCAGGGAACCTCGACCAAAGTTCAGCTCACTACAGATTACAAAAAAAAAGGTTAGTTCAGTTCAGTTCAGTTTATTTTATTCAAAACCACACAAAGCATGACATAATCTGTTACATAAAAAAGACACTGGTAAAAGTACATCAATCAACATATTCTAACTTGATTACATCATAAACTGAATGGTTTTAGGACCCCTTTAGAAGCTAAGCTAAACTAAGTTATGATGATGCAAACAATGCGACCTTGACTTGAAAACCGTTCAGTTTGATGATGTGGAACATAGCATAAAAAATGACTGGTCGCTCAATGATAATAGCATAAGATAACTTCATGATTAAATCACCTGTGAGAAGTGCTCACGTTGCCTCCTGTATAGCCAATAGCAATATAAGCTGTCTGCTCCACACCAACCTTTATACGTCCCTTCTGGCTACGGTTGGAGAAGTTGTTATTCCTTGTGCACATGTAGTGGTGCGTCCCAGTCTCTGTGACTTTGAGAGGCTTGGCATCAAAATAAGTACCAGCATCATCCAACTCAGACATCTCACCTCGAAATTGACCTGGAAGGTCAAATTAATAAGGGCAAGGGTCAACCACTATGAGATTGCAGTTTCTCATACACACATACATCAAATTATGATATGGATTGAAACCTATACATATTGCAACATCAAAAGAGATTTCAAATTGCTTTCAATTGAAATAAACTATTTATAGATTTACTGAACTACAAACTAGGCCTTAAAATGTTACGTCAGAAAATGGAAGAACTAGTTTCCAAAATTTAGGTTTCTACCAATATTTCTACAAACTAACCGCTAACCTTTCATAAAATTGAAAATCTTCACAGAACTTACCTGGTTGAAGAACAGCCATGTTTATGAGAGTCTGAGCAGCTAATCCCACGAATGATGTATCTGCTAGATGTTTAGGATAGCTGTTACCATACTGCCCACTCACACCAAACGGCTCATAGTAGGCTCCTGTACCTTCCACATAGTTCTGTTCTTTGAGCAAAGCAATGTTGCTACGGTCTGTTCCTTGACGACCTTGACCATCATTATTGTTTGGATTTGAATTGGATCCAGTCCATCTAAACAAACAGGATGGATTAAATCATTCATAAAGTGAAGATTGGAGGAGAAAGAAGAATTCCAAGATTATATAATTTGGTCTCTGCAATAAAAGTACATGAAGCCAGGATGCAGGAGAAATATCATATCTGAATCATGATCAATAGTGATCTGTCAATTTATTACAGGTTCAGTAACCCATTAAAAATTCTATATCAAGTGTCTCTCCAAGATCCTTGGTCTTGAGCCATCTGTTTCAGCCTTTAATACCCTGTTGCTCCCGTTCTGTGATCACATTATCAACTAGAAAGCCTTTAAGAGGTATTCCTCTCTTTGTATATGAATATTATGCCAAATTACTACTGTGTCATTATGAGAGAAATTCTTACAGTTTACATTAAAGCTTTGAAAATATAAATGATTGTCATTAATCTTTACTGTAGTTTCACATTTTTTCATAAAAATATTTTGAGAAAATATGTTGTACTATTAAGCTGAACAGGATTAAAATTGACTTTTGAGTGATTCTGAAAACAATCCCTTATAACTACTTACTGTGGATGAACAAAATCTCCAGGCATCATTTCCAAATTATTTGGAACAAAATCATATTCCACTGCAGGAAATACTTGAACAATGTTGCCTCGTTTCCCTCTTACGTTGAGATTGTAAACAGTGTTATCAGCGACCTCTGCAGGCTTAGCACGAATGGCAAATGTATGAGACCTGAATTAAAACAAAAATGGCATGTTTGTGACTCAAGAGGGATTAACAAGTTTTCAAATGAAAATGAATCATTGAATTGTAAACGGTAAGTTTACACTGAAAAACAGTTCCTTTAGTTTTGTCTTTTTTTTTTTAATAGCATGTTTACATAATGCACCTTGAAGAAGGAAAAAAATATCGTTCATTATACTTGTACATTTTTCTCTTTTTTTTGGGGGGGGGGGGG
>BEXV01001316.1:51024-78971 GCA_003118195.1 Hemicentrotus pulcherrimus
AGGGTTAAGTATATATTGTATAAGATTTTCATTCCTACTATCTTTTGTGAATAGTCTTAAATTATGTATTGTTACCATATGTTCTCATTGTAGAAGTACAAGCTGCCAAGATCTACAACTTGAATGTGAGAGGGAAGAGAGGCAATATTGTGCAGACATACCCTGCAGTAGAGTATGATTTCATGCCTAATAGACTGGAGATCACACCTGAAGATATGGTACACATCCAATGGACTGGTAAGTTATAACACAACCATCAATCTATCATCCTAAGGAACGTACTTGAATCAATGTCCTACACTTAGTTCAATGGGACACCATGACATGTTGGGGCAAACAGTAAAAGACAAGTGAATATCCTCCATTTTTTAGTCATCAAAGTATTACATAAGGTGCTCATGTACGAATGAGTGTATCCAGGCACATTTCTGTTTTATGTGGAATAGGTAGCGTTTGTGTAAGAAGAAGTAAAATAAATCGATAACATATCTTTATTGTTTGTAATGATCTGACTGTTCATATTTTGCAGTAATGAATTTGATATGACTGATGTGTTTACGATTCTCCATGTATGTTTATTTGTTTAGGTTCTAATCGTCATAACAACAATGCCCCAGGTGGAGATGGGCAGACAGGAGATGCCGGAGAAGGCCAGGGAGGTAGGTATCATCTTCACCATTTAGCCTTTTCTTCTCCGTGGGTTGGACATGTCGTTTCTCTTATGATCACCTTTCAATGTAAACATTATTTGACTATGTTGAATGTTGATATTGAAAGCTGATCATAAGAATATTAATACATTTGAAATTTATTGATATTCAATAGATGTCATTTATATGAAAAGCAGGAAGATCTTTCATGCACTTTTTTGACTTTATAATAAGTGAGCCTTTAATTGCAAAATCTATTATGTGTAGTTCATAAAAAAAGCAACTTGTTGATTTCTTTTTTATTGATTCAGTGGTGAGCTTAGAAAGTACATGATTTAATTAATCAAGATTTTATATCAATTGTCTTTAATGAGAAACAGTGAAACCTGTGTATAAAGACCATTCAAGGGAGACAAGAAAAGTGGTCTTTATGTGCAGGTGGTTTTTATGTACAGGTGGTCTTTATGTGCAGGTGGTTTTTATGTACAGGTGGTCTTTATGTGCAGGTGGTTTTTATGTGCAGGTGGTTTTTATGTGCAGGTGGTTTTTATGTACAGGTGGTTTTTATGTGCAGGTGGTTTTTATGTACAGGTTTCAAAGAGAAACCATATTCAAGGGAAACAAAAATAGTGGTATCTATAGACAAGTGGTCTTTCTATTCAGGTGGTCACTATAGCAGGTTTGGCTGTAGTAAGAATTACTGAAAAAAGGTATATTTGAAGCTTTATCTCTCAAAATATATCCATTTGTATGCACAATTTTCATAATGCCACTATGTTCAATATCAAATACAGCTGACCTCAAGATATTTAGGTAATAATCAATATTGGAAGATTTTGTTTAGTATAGTGTAGTGTCCAGTATTGAAGTTCAAAATTGATATTATTATCTGATTTCAGTAATGGTTTACATACATGTAATTTTGTAACTTTCTCAGGAACGGATCGCAGTAACTTTGTTCAGATGAGCAACAGTTTGGAGAACTATCCCACCCCATTCAATGATGCTAACAACATGTTTGCAGCTGCTAAAGTTCATTGGATCTACTTTGATGAAACTCCTGACATAACTCCTGAAGATCTAGCTATCAACATGGCTAGCTCTGGTTATTATCGGTAAGAATTATCTCCTCAAAATCTTGAACCCAAAACCCTGTTGAGAAATGTTAGTGTAAACCACTTCCTAAAATTACCTTAGCAAAGTCCCTATAAGGTTTTTGGGGGAGGGTATTTTTTTTGTTGGGGTGGGGGGGGCGGGGGTAATGACAAACAGCTGTGCTTCACAATTTTCACTATACATGCGATCTAAAATGTATGTAAAAATATACAGAAATATTTTGCTGTACTGGTATTTGAAGTGTTTACTGAATGGTATCTGAAAGGGCTATCAAATATTAGAAAGCACATGATATCCTGTTAGTTGCATGTAATATATATTGAAAATTGTCTGTATCATATACAGGTGGCAGAAAAAGAATATATGTGGTGCTAACTATATCTATTGATCATTGTATACAGGTGTAAGAACCAGAATGTGTGTGGTGCTGACTCAGTCCAGCAGAAGAACGAGATGAACAACCTTCTGAACAATGCCCCGCCCTCGTATGAAGGAGCCCTCATTCAATTCCCTGCTGGAGAGCATAAGTACATGAGCACCCGGAATAACAACTTCAGCAATCGCTCCCAGAAGGGTATGCTCAAGGTAGCTACCCCTACAGCCTAGTGCATAAATAGACTCAATCTCAATTCAAATCAGTTTGGAAAAGGTTGATGTCTTATTGAGCTGTGTTTATGAAGTATAACATAATAGTCATGTATACAGCTCTAGAGTTTTCATTACATGGGTGTAGGTTGCCTCTGATTTAAGAAAGTTCATCTAGTGGGTAAGTACTTACTTGAAGGAGTACATTATGGCTAGCCCTTACTCTAATCATCCAAGTTCTGGGATTAAGATAAGGTTAAACCAAAATAACAAATGTACTAACAGATTTGTTACCGGTAATCAGTTGAACGTGCTATGTCACTATCAGCATGGTTTCATAAAAGACTGTATCAAGTACAAAAAACACATTTTGAGGAGAGAGCTATTTAGCCCCCAAAAACCTCATCAAGACCCATGATACAAGAATATAGAATTTCCCCTTAGATTTAGAAAGAGCTCCTTTGAACAAAATATCCAATTCAGGATCAATAGTTCATATTATATACGTCATGTGTAAAGATTTATGAATGCTATAAATATGTCTTTCATTGATATACCCAGTACAACCTTTCATTCTGGTAATCTGTTATACATTGCATTATCCAAAGTCTTTGAAAAAGCAAGATGTCTTTCTGACTTTTCTGTAAGTGATTGATGTATTTTTAAGAATACCTTGTAATCAAAGTCGATTTAGGAATATATATTCCATGATATTTTCTTATATCTTGCATGAAATATTTGAGGAAATTTCTAAATATGAATATCTTGTGAGTGAGATAATACCTACTATCATGACTAAGGCTACTTGATTGAAGGAGTGTGTGATTATGGATGTAAGGTTGTAAGTTTCATGTTATTAGCTCTTCAAATGAATACCTAGATATCTGACATTTCTTTATCTGTTAAGGTTGTACATACATCTATATTATTATATCATAGTTTTATATAATATAAGACTTTAAAGCCATACTATTGTCTTTTTTTGCTCTTTGTCATTTTTTATGAATCTTCATACCTCCCAATGTTAACATGTGTGTGATTTAATAGGTAGATAGTGTATCTATGCGATATACTGTGTATGAGATAGCAATTTGCATATAATGGGCTTTAATAACGAATTCATGTGAATTATATATTTTATACAAACATCATGCACATTAGTTATGTATTTATTGGAAGTGCACTTATAACATACAACTGTTGTTGTGTATTTCATCAACCTACTCAACGTTTTGTCTGTCATTGTCATGCAATTATATTCTTAAAGTTTTCTTTCAAGAGTAAATTCACCTTTGTTTTATCGCAGTTGCTTTGAAGCTGTAATAATCAGAAAATGTTGTCTTGATTGTCCTAACATTTGTTCATGAATTTTTTAATATTTTGTCTTTATGTGTGTCATTTTGGTGATTATTATAACAGATTCATGTAGAAATATGAGCATACTCCTGATAATTGATTGTTTTCATAGATGATTGATTCCTACCATCTGTTGTAATAATCTCCAAAAAAACAATCTCAGATTAAAAAGTAATTTGGTAATTATTCTCAAGCTGTGATTCCCAAGGGATGATTAGAGATTCTCTTTGTTCTATGACATAAAGGTTGATTAATGATGTACACAAGTCTGCTGGCCCAGACACAAGATGTATGTAGCCTAGAAATGGTGGTTAATAAATACATTTCATCATTGCACAAGTTGGTGAATGTTTCTTTTTTTGTTGTTAATGAATTCTATTTTTCCTATGTAATCAGTGCTATGTTCTCCTTGTACCCCTGTGTCTGATTCATCTTATTTCCCTCACTCTGGCATTATCCATCTCATCTTTTCAATCATTATTAATGTTTTCTTTCTCTATTTCATCATTTTCTTCTCTCATCAATTTCTTTCAAAATCTTTCCTTCTCTGTCACTTATCTCCCCCTTTCACTCAAATATCTTTTTCTCTCTCTCAAAAATTAATTTCATTTATAATTTTTGTTATTCATTTCTTCTCTCTTGGCATGTGTATGCTTGTAAAATGGCGAATGGCCGGAATACCCCTCCCCCCCAGGGAGTGGAACGTGTACTATTATGTGCGGATAAGCAGTTACATCCAATTACTGGGGTTATAATAATTACATTTACAAGTGTAAAGCGCTTAGAAAAGTCATATCAAACACTATAAAAATGTTACTATCATCATTATCTTTCCCTCTATTGCCTTCACTATAATTCTCATTTTCTATCCCTCCCTCAATATTAATATTAGTCAACAAATTCACATATCTCATAATGGTATGTCAAGCATAGTATTTCATATATTCATTTAATTACTGCAACTGTCCGTTTTAAAGACAAACCATATCAAACAATCAATTCAACGAATAAATAATGTCAATTTAACATGTAATCAAAATCAATCTCTAATATCTTGTCTCAGAGATTTAGGGTAAAATAAACTGGAATATGTCTTTATTTCATAAGTGAATGTAAAAGAGAAGTTTAATTCAGTCATTGTAAGCTCAGCCAGGAACACCTGGGATGCCCTTAATTAATGCAATATTTCAATCATACATTTATAATAAACAACAATCTTCATTTCTATATAAACACACATGTACACATAAATTATGCTTTGTATACATGTACAATTTTGCTCCCACTTCAGAAAATTCAGCATTCAACCCTTGAAGATCAAAACATGTCAGATCATACAATGTTAATCTTTTCAAAATAAATAAAATGATTTGATGAAATTCACATGTAATCTGTACCATATGCAATGATCAAATACAAATCAATATCACAAGTTTACATAATGACACAAAATTCTGTGTATGTTCTCAACGAATAATATTGAATTGTAAATTTAAAAATTGGAGAGTTTGTTGATAAAAACAGATTTCTGTATTTAATGTTTTTACGAGGGCCCTGTCCTATGAAGACTTTTGATTGATTTAAACGTTATCATAATCCTTCAACTTTATCTTACAATGCTGAAAGTGCTTCATAAAAGATGTTAATGCGTGGGTATATAGTCGTTCGTGAAGTAGGCAACTTGGTGATCATAACACTGAGCCAACGGGTATAATGCTCCTTTGCGTACGTCCGTGTGCTGCCCTCTATATACCCACGCATGAGCAACTTTACAATTTAATAATTATAACAAGACAATCCTGATGCAACATTGTCAAGTTAACATACAACAAACTTAGCAAATGTACAAGACAAAAACAAAACTCTTGCAAGACAATATAAAGTTCCCTGAAATACAAATATTCATGTTTCACACACAACATTGCAATTATAAAATAATACTTATAAAGGCAAGTAGGCAAATGACATACAGTTGTGCTTTAAATATATATGTATCTAGATAGAAGGGTTAAACTGTAATACATACATGTAAAACCTGTCTTCACTAATGCCTTACAATTATGATGGTGCTTCAGGCAGGTATTTACCAACTTACATTAGGTGGGAAACATGAAAACAACATACCGGTATACAAAACTGAAACTGACAAACCAGGTAAATGTGTGAGTTAGGAGGTCAATATTCTGCAAAGTTAGAATGTCCTGTAGCCATAGCATGCTGTTGAGCTTGTCTTTGTCCACGGAGACCATCATTACAAACAAGACAACGTAGAGTGAAACCAGAGAGATCTGTATACTGTCTGCTCTTCTTGGCCTCTGTAGCAAGGTGTAAGACTTGTGATTGGACTTCCTCATCATCTACTCTAAAAACTGTCTCCATACCATCTCCACCAAGTTCCTTGATCAAAGGATCATAGTGAACATTGTCATAGATCAAGTAAATCCGATTATTGTAACCATTATTCTCACCAAATTTGTCAATACGCACACTTTGAGTGTCGACAACTGCTATTTCAGTTTCATAAAATTCACTAAGGATTGAAATTTCTATTGCCCCACCCCAAGAGTCAGGATTCTTTATCCACTGGCAGTACTCGGAGTTGGATTTAGCAAGAAAGACTTCATTGTACAGCTCTGGATTACTGCTTACTACATTGACAATGAGATTACGAAGTTCTTGTGCACGTGAACTGTCAGTATTGCCACCTTCCATGAGTAGTGCTATGCTCATAAACAGGCAAGAGTTATCTGAAGGTACTACACGACGTGTCACTGTGGCCTTTGCCTCGCCACTACCTTGACTTACATCAGTTTTATTACTCGTCTCATCCTCCTCTACTATGACCATATCTCCTGATTTAAAAGGAAGAGAGGCTAGTTCTTGACCTTCATTGGATAGATCTAATGGTTTAGGAGGGTACCCATGGAGTAGTTTCTGTGATTTGCTTGGAATCTCAGTGAATTCTGATATTTTTTGGAGTAGATGACTGATGGTAGATTTCATGGTAAGACCTTCTAACTTCTTGCGTCCATTCTTAGCCTTGACCATGACCAGGAACGGTGTTGAAGACATGGTTGCATCAACAGAGGTTTATCTGTAAAGCAAAGATCGGAAACAATGTCAGGTAAATCACACTATGATGGTAGTAGAGTATAAGATGGTTTAGTTATTTTTGTCATCATGGTCTTAGTCAATTGACATCATTCTTGACGACAAATATTACCGGTACATGTAAACTCCCCACTAAAACACACGATGCCTCTTGTAGCCAATTCTAAGTTTCCAACTAATAATAGCTTTGCAGGGGTACAAGCTTATTTCAAAACAGCGATTGCACTTTTAGTTGCAGATGTAACCTAATAAATAAGATAGAGATGGTCCAAAGAAGGGCAACACGGTTTGTCATCAATGACTAGCGCCGAATTACAGGAGTGACTGACCATGGCCATGTGAACTAATTGAACTGGCCCCCTCTTCAAGAGCGGAGGAAAGTTAGCAGACTCTCCATACTCCATAAAGCTATCCATCAAGAAGCGGCAGTCAATATCCCACCATACGTCAAACAGTCAACACGACCCATAAGAGGAGATCATAATTAATATTCTACCTCAACAGCTTCCTCCCTCACACACTCAAAGATTGGAACAACCTACCCTTCCCAAGCAAAAACTTAAATAGATCTACACACATATCTGTTGAGAGTCAATCAAATAAAGACCTCTTGAAGCTGATCTAAAATGCAAGGCGCACGATAGACAGACCAGCTCTGGACAATAGTGCTGATTCCATTCAGAAGATTTGTTGGGGTAAACTGACAGCCCTACAATACACACATCCTGATATGCGGGACTGTAGTGAGGTTAATTCAAATTAAATTAGCGAATTAGCTTCGGGCCGGGTGTTTGCCAAGCTATTTATTTCTTTAAATAGACATAATACAGCAAATCAAAAATAATTTGGATTTTATAATAACCCATAACATTAAGATTAAAATAATAAATGTTACCAGCAAAGAAAGATACATGTATTGTAAACTCACAAATTTCAACCTTCTTCCTGGCTTCTTTGTTTATAACTGGAGCATTACAAGAATGACGTCACGCAGGTTAAGTCTCTCGACGCGATCTCACCCACCTCGTACGACATTATATGAGACCAGATTATTAGATTAAGATCATGACTTCATTATCTTACAATCTGACAGTAGGAAACATTGTATATTTACGAAATTGATATTCGTGAACAATAAAGAAATCTACACAGCATAAGTTTGTATTACATTTACACTAACTAAATAATTTCATAATTACATGATGTGATTGTAGAATTAACAAAATAACAATAAGGTAGTAGTCAAATAATTAAAAAGCAAGGTGTACAGTCACAATGATTTGATATGGATGATGGGGGGGGGGGGATGATGGATGCGAAAAGGAAGAAAAATAGGAAGAGAAAGTATAAGAATGGGAGTCTCATAAGAAGAATGAGAAGAAGAATTATGCTAGCCCGATGATCGACATATAGACTCTATTTTTCGATCGTTGTCTTCTTGAACTTACGTTTGTGGATAGTAAAAAATAAGGTGACGAGCGCGGTACGAATTAATTCTTACAAAAACATTAAAAAAATCAATGAAACTTAGCCATAAACAATTAAAGGTTTAGGGCATAACTCACCCCGCCTCTGATATACGTTCATGTGATTTATAAAACAATCTTCTGATGCCAAATGTTTACATAATTTCGAATATAGGTTAGGCCTACCTTGCAGTAACAATAATTATCATAGAGCATACCAAAAAGGCTAATGATGATGATGATGATTTAGCGTGTCGCCATATTTCTGTACAACTCTTTCGAAGTCGCAGGCCGGCATCCAATTAAGGCAGTATTCACTGTCATCTGATAAAATAGGTTAGCTTGAACTAGCCAGGACCTACAGAGATGATTCTACAAAGAAAGAAACGAATTGAGCAAATCAAGAAGACTTGGGAGTGTTTTATCTTTTTGTGGTGAGCTGCAGTTCAGGGATCAAACTGCGGTCAAACTGTGACCTGTACGTGTAGTCATTTCTATGAGACGAAAGCTCATCAAAACAAAATAATGTAACATTGATTTTTGGAAGTGAGGTAGCCTTTAAGGTTAGATTGAACAGATATATAAAATTTATCTTCTTGAATAAAGTTTTGAATCGATATTGCAGTATATTGTAAGTCTTTTGATTTCACATTTAATGGCATTTTGCTGCAAAATGCCATGTAAATATACTTTTTGTACTTGACGAATTGAATAGCGCTGACAATCAACCTGGGCGAGATATGACATATTCAGGGTATAGTTTTTGTTTTTTGTATTCATTGAACTTCTTTCTCAAACTCAATACTCCCAATTCCCTTTTTTTTTTTTTACATAACATAGAAGTAAATTTTCCATAGTCCTTTTCTATAATGAAACTGAAATATAATTATTAAAAAAAACTAGTTTTATTATTTGATAAATTAGCATTAATTACCCCAACTCCTCTCCCTCCCTTCTACTTGTGTGGATAGGGAATGCATTCTGGGATATGTTTCTTTACAATATCGAAATGACTATCGAAGTTGTTGCCTTTGTTCCTTCTCTACTTCGCTCTCCCTAAACTTCCCGGGCCAGTTTCCAAGGGGAAAATTATTGTCTCATCAGTGCCAATTTTTTCCCCCCAATTTGTCTTCTTTGAAACCGCTTTTGAATTCATCTATTATTATGAACTCCGCTTTCTTACCATGAAAATAAAATATATAATTAACCAGAATTAAAGATTGTTTAGCAATATGGCTCCATCGACACGTCACATCGATATACTACATCTCCTTCTAATTTCCATTAAATTATGCCCTTGGAGCCAAGGTTAAATGGGAAATGAGAAATCATTGAAATATAACACCAATCATCAATCATCTTACGGCTAACCTGCATGGCTAAATCATTTAACATAGCAATAATGTCTCTGATTACACGCAAAAGGGATTAGTATTAATTGATATGCAATTGGAATTTGTCTTTTGTATTAACAATGCCGTATTACTTTTGAGAAGCAAAAAACCTTTCCCTTTTTTTTAAAGAGGCGCCACCTTTTCAACCATTATCCAATTGTTTTAAAGTCAAGGTTTTTAATTCCCCTATTCAATATCATTAATAGGAAAAAAATAAGGCAATATTGAATATATTTTAAGACCTGTTCTGGTACACGTTTCTGCATCTTACTAACTGAGCATGACGTAGGCCTAACCCCTTTTCCAAATGCGAAAGTCGTTTATCATAATCAAGATTCAATTCAGAACACAATAATGTCAAGAGAATAAACAACATCTTGCCACCTGCTCCCATACAAAGCTCACTTCCAGAACCTTAAAAGATCAAACTTGGTGTGTTTGCTTTTAGATGGCATCCCCTCCGCCAGGTTTTTAATAGCATTTCAAATCATTTCTGTCTGAATAGAATTCCTGTTACACTTCTTTTTATTATTTCCTAGAACGGCCTTTCAATTACAGAAAGATCACCTCCTCTCCTAGCTCTTCCATGCAGCTCTACACCGTTAAAAGCCAATATATGATTTCACGTGTTCATTATCATGTCTTTATTCTTGTTGAGCCTTCAAGCTATCAAAGCTCCATCTCCCTCTTCTCCTATTTATCCTTGAATATTTCTATTTCATTTACTCGGTTTATATATCAATTTCATGAGAAGACGAGCTTGATCAGATCATATTAAAAGAAATTCATCTCACTATAAGTGAACGGACATCCATTCTCATTCGATCACTGTATAAAGATATTGTATCAATTATATAGGTCGACCTAAATAGAAAAATTCAATTTGCGAATCGCTCCAGTTTGTCTCCCAAAACGACACACTTGTGAGCGATTATCCATGAGTATGCAATATACGCCATGAATATTACTTCATGACGGTTCATTTTCGGTTTAAATTTCCAGTTTTACAAATCTGAGATGTATGGCCCTTATCAGCCTTGTCTGTGATATGGTGTATTATTGAAACCCTAACAAAATTGGGCTTCAAAATAATCATGAATTGCTTCAAAAAAGTATTTAAAAAAATGAATAACCGGTTTTACCATACTCACTTTCCCCATAGAATGTAATGTTACACACACACACACACACACCCACACACACACACAAAAAAAAACTTTTTTGAAATTTCGAATTCCAATACGTGGCAAAGATACCCAATTCCGTTAATGTTAGATAAAGTTAGGAGTTATTCTATAAATTGAGATACAAAAGTCTTCAACATTTCTCTTCTAAACTTCTATTTTTTCTCCCTGACAGCGTCTTCAGGATATAACCAGAGAAATTACATGCATGGCCAAGCACAATCACTCGAAATAAGGGAGGGTGATAGTTCCACCCCTTCCCCTCTTTCTCTCTCTCGATCTATCTCTCTTGTCAATTGGCGATGTTTTTTAGCATCTCCCAAAACCATGGATGTACTCTGCCTAATGGAGTCTCGGCATTTACTTTTTTCCCTCTCTCTCTCTCTCTCTCTCTCTCTCTCTCTCTCTCTCTTTCTCACTCAATGCTTGCCATAGCAAACAGAACAATGTTTCTGGCTCTGGTAATTGCATGTGCAGAAAAGCGCCCATACAGTCATGAAGGAAAGTCTTTTCTGCAACCATGCATGCACAGCCGCAAAATTTCCACGACCCTTACAGTTTTTGTTATGGCTCTGCCATCCAGAGCATAATTTTCATTTCCGCTGCTTTCCTGTTAGTCACTATTTACCATACCTTTGCTCTGACTAAAGATCAATTAAAACCAAGATAGCCAAACAAAACAGCTAAGGGCTGCATGGGAGATGTTCAATTGCCTAACCATAACCCAACGGAACACACACAGAAAACGAAGAAATGCAAATTGACGAGGCTGTTGTTCTTTAACATAGTAAACATGTCCTTTTGGAATGTTTTGACTTTGATTTTTTTTTCTCATAAACTCATGTATTTTGCTTTTGTTTTACTTAAGAAAAGACTGAGCACATTCAAACCATTCAAACTTGTATATTTCGAAGTAATAAGTAGAGTATGCATAAAGTAGAAGTACGTAATGAGAGTCTAGACCTTTAAACAAGTGGTCGGTCACCTGCCATTGTAATGAAGAACCTATGTTATTATTTTGAAACAGGCCTTTTCGTATCGATGATACTTCTGCTTTTAGCATCGTATTAATCATGCTTTCTAATATCTCATGATAAAGTCAATGGCTACGACGCT
This sequence comes from Hemicentrotus pulcherrimus, assembly GCA_003118195.1. Classification (NCBI taxonomy): domain Eukaryota; kingdom Metazoa; phylum Echinodermata; class Echinoidea; order Camarodonta; family Strongylocentrotidae; genus Hemicentrotus; species Hemicentrotus pulcherrimus. The sequence goes on from BEXV01001316.1 coordinate 63,003, forward strand.
GTCTTTCTTATAGAATAAATTGGGAAGGACGCGAAAAAAAGGATGTGCTCTCTTCCAAGTTCCAGATATTTATAACTTTTTCATTTTCCGACAAATTCTACACGGTGATTGCTCAGTTTGGTATAATCACAGAGGGAATAATGTTTATCGATTTTACGCAACCATAGGCATACAAGTTGTGAATTTCATCCTTGAACAAAGTTTCTTGTCATATTTCCGATGGCATCCCATACCGTTTTTCTTGAGTTCGATCTCATCTTCTTTGTTTTTTGGAAAGGTTTCAATTTTCATTATTCAATCCACATCTCTGTGATATAGGTATACCTTGTTTGGTTTGATTGCGCGCCATGCATGCCAATTGACTTCATTATTATTCCCCAAGGCTGAGTAGGCTAGCTCACTTTCTTCTTAATCGGTGATTAACCCAGCGATCATCCAAAAGAGAAGGATCTTTTTACTGATTCTAGAATCGGTTGACATTGAATGTATCATATATCCTATTATTGCATTTTTTTCTTCAAAATTATAAATCTTAGGCAGCAGGTAAGAAAAATAAAGGTTCACACACACTCACACGTTTACTTACATATTCCTACTTTAGCTTAGGGTTTACACATCAGAGAAAGAACAATTTTCTTAGAAAATAATGGCTTTAGAAATAGCTAAAAAGAGAAGGAAGCCCGATACGATTAGGAATAAAAATTACCAATGATATGAAATTATCTATTTATAACTTTTAAACCTATAACCATGTTTTGTTATCCTCAGCAAGTATTCCTGATCTTGCACCAAATATTCGCTAAATCTTTTGAGGGTCAACAATTATTGTGTTATCAAAAAAATCATGACCAAATGGTTGGCAAAATCATTTCACCGTTTCGTTTTTTCCATTGTCTGTTTAGATCGCTTTAAATAAACGACAATCACCTTCATGTCATTTTGTATAAAATTATGAGCTACAGAGCTTTAATTATGCAACGTCGCCATCAGATTCTCATCGATTAAACGTTTACATAATTAGCAATTTGTTAAACAATGGTGCATACTTTGAGGAAAGCAGTTTGTTGTATACAGCTCCGCTACTTTTGTATCAGATGGTTTTCTCCTGTCTTTTATTCGAGCTTTATGTTAAGATAAGACACACACGCGCGCACACGCGCGCACACACGCACACACTTATTGTATACAATTTTGTTCACTTCTCCTCTTTCTTTTCATTAGGTACTTTATGACGATTATGATTATTCTGTCATTTGTATGTATTTTTAATCTCTTTTGTCACGGCGACCCCACCACAAGCCTCGTGTGTTTAAAGAATTTCGCCTCCTTCATACATAACATAGTATATTTCATGCGTTAATTTTGTTCTTTTGAAGGAAGTTAATGTTTATTGAATTGAAATTGAGATAATCAAGTATATACCGTTTTTTAGTTCTTTATTGTATTAATCGTATCGTCATTGGTAATTATAATTAATCAAGAGCTACTGCATTCTAAAAAAAAATCAAATTAAATGTTGACTTTTACATCTGTTGAGAGACAGGAGAGCGTTAACTCATCTTGCTTTTGCACAGAGGTAATGCCCTTCTGCCTCTATCATAATTATGACCTCTAAGTATCTTGGAATGCAGCTGATTTTGTTCAATGAGTACATTTCGTATGTATATTTTCCCCCGATTAGAATGCAAAGATGAAATTATGTTAATTTGAATAAAATAAAAAGAAATGAAAAAAAGAAATACTGGGAGTTCTAAAAGATACAATTTATTCAAAGAGAAAACCTGTTGCTCTGATATACAACTCAGTCCCAGTATACTGAAGCTGTCAAAGCTAATGGAAAAAGCCAATTTGTCGCTATCGTCTTACAGAGATGCGCCCAAGAAACACATGACCTCAGTCAATACTGTATATTACCAATAAGATGGGGGTAGATGAAAGAGACAGCTCAGTTATCGATGAGAAGCTGAGGCAATATACCGTTGATTAAAACTAACTCATTTTGATCGCGTGAGCTGATGATACGCGTGTAAACTAAATGATTGTATAATAAACGATATTTTGTCTGGTAGCTTGATGGATAGATAAGTGCCATGAACAGGATCACATCAAAAGCTCAACTCAAGACACGTCATTGTCATGTGCGAACATTTCGATAAGTGACGCACAGTGCTATTGAAGTTGCCATATACTGTCGGTCGAATCTTTTAAAAGGGGTTGCTATGGTGTTTATAGAACATTGATTTAGATAAAGGCATGGCATTCTACTGACACTACTTCAGATTGACGTTTACTGTCATCTTCTGCTTACGATGTTCCGATGTGACGACAGCCATGTCCCAAACTGAATCACTACTGATTAGCGCGCAATTATGATGCTTTGGTACAAGACTGGAAATCGCTCTTTGTACGCCTTCACCGAAACACAATGCACCAGTGGTAGCGATGTCGGTAAAATACCCTGTCTGTAACATTATCAGATGCAATAGCAGACTCATGCGGTGTGCTCCTTGGTATTATACTCATGAATAATTTGAAGGTGGTTATTTTTACCTGACTGCTAAGAAAGCAATATTATTGTATGCTGTTTGCTTGTATTGTAATGATCCTATAATTGTGGATTGTTTTAATCATGTAAATACTTTTGTATTAATATTGTGCAATTCAGCCCCCGGCTGCGATGCACATATTACATCTTTTGTGTGAAAGAAAAAAAAGTTTTTTTTAAACAACATTGTGAAATATGAATTCATATCATGTATCAAAGGATTAAAAAAATACATGCACCAAGTGAAGACACTCATTTCAGGCTGACAAGGGTCAACAAACAAGGTTAATCGATTCTCAAATTTGCCGACTGGGTTCTGATTTTTTTCTACTCGAAAATCATACGAAAGTGTTGACAACATTTGACGGTAGTGAGTAAAATCCGCACGCAAATTGTATGCGATTTTCATTCACTACCGTCACTTCGTGAAAATAGGGATATTGTTAGCAGAAATGTTTTAAAGATATATGTTTGTATGTATTTTGCTGCGCTTGTTTGATATTTGTAATTTTGAAGTCACTTTCTGAAGATGAAGAATTAAAATCGAATCCGTCAGAGTGAAAAAATGAACTCTCAAGGATTTTTATTTAAATTATTATAATCATTATTGTACTGGATCGCGAGAGAGGTAGACAGAATGAAACAGAAAGAGAGATGTGGAGAGGGAGAATGAGAGAGGGGGAGAGGAATAGAAAGAGAGAGAGAGAGGGGGGGGGAGAGAGGCTGTAGTAGAATGATGAGAGGGATTTTATTTATCTATCTAAGTATCTCCTCCCGGTTCGGAGGTTGATTGCAACATCTCTCCATTTCACTCTATCTTCTGCCATTCTGGTGCACTTTTGCAGTTTTATTCCACTCCAGTTCTTGACATTGACTTTCTAATTGATTCTGGGTCTCCCTCTTGGTCTAGTTTCTTCCACTCTTCGCTCCCATACATCCGTTAAGATAAGAGCCTTTGGTGTCTTTTAACATGACCAAAGTATTTTGACTTTTCTCTCCTTGACTAATCCTACTAGTGCAATTTGTTTATGCCCTGCCATGTGCAATATCTCTGTGTTGGTTTTCATTCGTTCCCAGGATATTTTCATCATTCTGTAGATCCACATTTCAAAAGATGTTGTTATATTTCCATGGTTTTGTTAATTGTCCATGTTTCTGCTACAATATGACATGACAGTCCTAGTCTTAACCGGGGGAGTTGCTAGAAGAAAGGAAGGGTGTGCCTGCATACATATCCAGGGCATTGCTTTAGGAGTGGAATTTGGTATGCTTACATAATTTGTATGCAACTCATTCCCCGCCGATACGTACCTTGCATTATCAGATCAGGCACACGCAAGTTCTCTTTTAAAATTCGTTTTGTATTCCTTTTCAGCTAACTGAATGCCTAAACAATGTACGTACCGGTGGATAATAGTGCCTACTTTTCGTTTATAGGTTTCCTTATTCAAAAATTAATAATTTTTCACTGTTCCCCTCGTCTAAAATAGAAGTATATGGCGCTTCTGTATCCCACTTTAGATCAAACGATAATCACGTCCTAAATTTCACTTTTAATCTATCACTCTTAATTATGTTTTGTTTGCTAAGTATTGGTGATGAGGTACGGTTCGGCATAAAGACTACCGGTAGTTGCAATGTTTACATTGCATAATGTATAAATCATCGGCTTAGAAAACGCCAGCTATTGAGTGGTCGTGTTTGCTTGTTATCTACTCAATCGCTTGGGATCCGATCATAATATACCTTTTAATATGATTGCAAACATACAGAGAGCTACTATTATGGGAGAGAGAGAGAGAGAGAGAGAGAGTGAGAGAGAGAGAGAAAGAGAGAGAGAGAGAGGGGGAGAGAGGGAGGGGGAGAGATGGTGAGTGAGAAGGAGAGTGAATAATAAAAATGAGGGATATCAATGATCCAGTGATCACGTGATGAACTAGCCCATGAGACTCGTCGGTCCCGTGAGCCCTCAGATGACTATTCAGAAAGGAATGGTAATATTATTCACAGGGGCACAGGGCGGAGCACGTATCCAAACCCTTTGGATGATGAAAATGAAAGAGGGAGATAACAAATATAGCTAGAGAATGGATAGAGGAAAGGGGAAGCAAAATGAAAAAAAAAAGAAGATTATTAGCATACTCCCAACACCATCTCCTGAAATGATCTCTCGCATTTCCGCCATCCGTGAAGAAGGGTAGTTAAACAATGATACCAGTACCCCTACCCCTCCTGGCTGGACCCAGGCAGGCTACGCCTCCAACCAGTATTATTGGTTTAACATATATATACAGTGCGTCCCAGAAAAAACGCATCAAGTCCTCGTCTTCTTTGTTCATGGCTGATCGTCAACGAAACGGAGTGTCATCTATGCTTGTCGCTACGACAGGCAGCCAGTGAAAACGAATTCGTTTAATCAAATTATGGAAATGCAAGCATTACTTTAAACAAACAGAATTTTGTTATTCGAGGCTCGTTTTTCCTGATCGAGGTATCATATGAAAGGGCAGAAAAGTTTCTAGAAATGTGATTTTCTCTTTGAAATTCAGATAGCGCCCGCCAAATGTCTTTTAGGTACCCTAGGCTATCAATAAATTGTTTTTAATCACTCATGCGTGATATATTCATCATTATGAGTTGCATCAAATGATATAGGAGGATCTAAGCTTTACAAAATTAATATGGGTCATTCATTAATTGTAATTGTGAATAAGTTATGATTCAACACCGATAATTCTCGGTTTCGTTTTTTCTGGATACTAGCACATAATGGACATTGCTCTTTTCGTCTCGGTACTCTATATAAAATAATAACATTTAACAATCCTGTAACTTTTCACTTGTAAAATTTATTTTAAACAGGGAAAGATCTCGGTTATTGTTTGAGTTTACATTACAAAAAACTTAATTAAATCTGAATCTAGATTAGATTTGTTTTACTAGGCACGCTAGAAATACTCACTCTTGCTCCTAGGATTTATGTATGAAATATACCTAGCTGTATTTGATATTATCGTGTTAAGCCCCCCNTATATATGATCAAAAAATTCATAAAGCCATGGAAACCAGATGCTAAGATCAATACAACTATACACGCGAGTACATCAATAAGACAATCATATTATTTGGATGTGGTACTCTTTATTGCATTATTGCGTGTGTTTGTGGGTGTGTGTGTGCATATGCATGTAGTGTGTGTGACCAAGACAAATTTAGCTATCACTATAGGTTCATTTTCATCGTGCAGAATGATTCTGCAGACGATTTCCTGCCCTATTTTGGCCAAGGATTTTAGGAACATTTCATACAATAACCGAACATAAAAAGCCTAAAAGCAGTTTCATCCAATTTGACACACAACGTGAATACTGCGAAGACAACCACTTCATATCGACATTTAATTACATCTCCTAACATAGTAATTAAGTACTGATTGCTTTGCCAAGAATCAAGCATAAACAAATCACAATAAAATTATCATGCTAATTCAGACTTCGATGGAATTCATTTATCATTCTCTTTATTACTACTTTACAATTACAGAGAATTATATTGATTGGGAGAATAATTAAAAATAGAGAAAAGTGCATTGTTAGGTCCTGTCATATTAATATCCAGTGCTATAACATGTGTCATAACTGAGATCTTAATGGCAATGGGAATCAACCGTTCAATGTTTGATTTGAAATATCGATAGTTATCAACTCACAAAGAAGAAGCATGAGAGAAGTGAAGGGAAACATCTGTGAATGAGAACGATTAATGGAGAAGCATGAGAGAAGTGAAGGGAAACATCTGTGAATGAGAACGATTAATGGAAAAGCAAATTAGACAGAAATGGAAGAAAGATAGGTAAAGGAACTGGAAGAAAGGAAGAGAAGATTAGTATACAAAATTACAAAGAATATACAAAAGAAGACAATAATGGGGGGAAAGACAACTTGAGGATTACTCTGAAATCTGTGTTTCGTTATTCTACACTATTGGTCATAATGGTGGAATAATCATTTTTACCCCAATTTATAGATGATTTTGACAATGATTTATTCCTAATAGATCTGGTAATAGTATACATTCTTAGATTTTATTGAGTGACAGTTGGGGAGTGTTTGTTTTGCGTGACTACTAAAGCATGTGTGTGCTACAATGCCAATCAACTAGGGGACCTACGTCCTTAAGTCATAACTGACAGTAATGGGGACTAATACCTCATACAAGGGCACTAAAATTGCTCATCGACACGGTTTTAATCCTGGGGGTTCACAGTAACGAGGCAATTGCTTAGCCAATGAATCATGACTGTACGCAGCGGGCGCTAGGGTAAGTCGACGCCCCCACAAAAACAAAAACAAAACAAAGAAAATGCATTAAATTTTCAATAATTCATTGCATTTAACCCCGACCCCCAACATAAACAAATCTTCTATGAGGGCATGCCTTGAACTATAATGCATGGCCCTACAGAGGAATTGTCCTCGGTGGGGACTGGGGTAAAATGCAATGAATTATTGAAAAAATAGAATATCATATTTCTTTGTTTTTCAATGAAGATAATTTATCCTTATTAAGCTGTCATAAAGAAGATGAATTTATCTTCGTTATAGTAATAGATGTGTTACACAGTCGGCAGTGGTACATATCAAATTGTATAATAAATTTGCATATCTTGTTTTCATTTGTTTCAATTATTTGTCTAAAGTGAGCGCCATTCCTTTATGTTATCATGATAATTGAATGAAGAGACTGGAGAGCGTGTGTAGAACAATAAGTCAGATTTGTGCGTGGTATAGTGTGTGGAGATGTGAAGAAAAAAAATCAAGGAATCAGTTTGATAAACTTTTGACTAAAAGTGAAAAAACATTCGTTTATTTTGAAAAGATATACTGTTTCAATTATTTGATGACATAAAAAAAAAGGATTTTCCAGTTTCAAACACAGATATTTAACTTTGGGTTGTTCAAACCGCCGACGGCATTGAAAGGGTTAATATCGTTTTTATCGACTTGGAACAGAAAAAGCACAAGATAATAAAGATATTGATCATTGTTGACCAGTTGAGATATCTCTTTTGATCTTTCCTTAAGAACACAATATTCATCCATGTAACTTACAGTAAAACAAAACTAGAATTAAGAATAATAAAACGACGCTAATGATTTGAAATGTGTTAATTTTGTTCAAGTCTCTCCAATGAAATACAACAAAATATCAAAATGGACGAAGAATTAACTTTTAAATATCAGGGATAACGCTGATAGTATATGATACTGACATAGTTACAATGTGTTTTCAAGTCAAGATTAAGATCGATGTGTGTCCCTCTTAGCCTCAATCATTAACCTTTAAAGACATGTACTGTGTCAAATTAACTTCATTGTGACAACAAAGTCTACAAGGAAAAAAAGAAAAGGAAATTAGTGAGGTAATGCAAGTGGCGTAGTGCAGGCGTAGTGTCATGGATGGGGGTATAACGGCATCGCATTTACGAGGAGGATGAAATAAGAGATAATAAGGACATTGAAAAAGGGAGGGTGTTATTAAAAGAGGGTCGTATCATCTTCTTTTCCAGTTGTCTTCTCCCTTTCCATTTATCATCTCTCTCTCTCTCTCTCCCACGCAACTGCAGCAAATCTGAATTTCATCATCCCGTAATCACCCACTTTCTTGAGTTCTGTTTAATTATCGAACCAGCAACTCACAAGCTTACAGAAGTTAGGCGAGTTATTTGCATTGTTGTCATAAACAGCATCATAATGGGTATGTTGAACAGTACTTGAGTCATGTTAGTGACAATTTACACAATGAGAAGAATAATTGAATGGCATTCACATTATACAAAATCATATAAAGCCATTTACTGGAATTCCATCATGTCAATAATAACATAAGTTAAAAAGTAAACGCTATAGCTGTACTATACATATTCATTTTCATCTGTTCTGATGTAATACTTAGAGGCATATACAGATCAAAATTCTTTATCCAAACGATCCTTCCCAATGATGATTATCTATGGTACATTTTCTTAAGGAGTCTCTTGAACTCGTTCCTGAATGCCGTGTTAATGAATGTATAAATGATGGGATTGATAACAGCACTCAAGAAGGATAAAGTTAAAACTAAAATCTTCACCTCTACGGGAAGATTCATCCCGATTTCAAGGTAAGTTATAATACTCATTGGAAACCAACAGATGATGAATGCAGCTATAATGAATAAAGCTCGTTTAGCGGTCTTTGCCTCAATTTTTCTTCGGCCCCTTTCGCGCGATTTAGGATTCATCAAACACACATCTCCGTAGATTTTTGTTGATAATTCCTGAGTCACGATAGAAGCATCTTGGACGGAAATGGAAGCACCGGGTAGTATTTCACTAGCTAGCCATATTGTGTTCCCTTTGGTCAAGACCTTATCCCCGTCAACTGATGTTACTTTGTCTGTAGAATCACTGTGAGGGACTTGATGAGTCTCTACATTGTCTTGAACATCTTCACATTGGACCAAATCATTCGAGTTTTTCTCTTGAACAGTATTGTCTACTGCACTCTGTGAAAGCTCATCCAGTTGTGTCTCGCGCTGTCCAATGGTCAACACAGGCGCATCCTCAAGCTTTTCGCATTGAATTTCACATGATTTACCAGTTTCTATCTCTACTTTTGCTCCACCCTCGGTATCAAGCATGTCCTGTTCATAATCTCTTACACTATTTAATTCACTGTTATTTGAAACGTCATAAGTCGAGTTTATTTCTGGGATCTTATCAGAGTTGTCATCACCTGCTTTAGTCTTTAATGATGGTAAAAAGTTGCTGTATGTTTCCTCGATATATTCAGTCTCATCTGGTCCAGAGAAAATGTCAGCTCTTTCCATTCCTTTCTGATCCAATAATTTAAAGGACCCGTGACTATAGTTTACAGACTCGTGATATTCTTGAGGCATTGAATTGTTACTATCCGGGATGTTTTCAGTATCAGTCACAATGTGCTGTAAATATGAATTACCTGTCACCTCTGGGATGGACATGTTACTCGTGTGTTGTCTCTCTGCAGCTTCTAGAGAACTGCTTCCCTGCAGGAGATCGTGTTTAGGTAATTCCGCCGAGTTATGGTCATCAATAATAGGTGCCACAACATTTGACTTGAGGCCTCCTCTAAATCCGCATATTTTACAGCACTTCAGTGGCAGTATTCGCTTATTGGCGGCAGTGACCGAAGAAGTTGGTTCATAGGACGAGCCAACCTTTTCTTTTACGTGCTTCCGGACTGTTCGAAATATCATGGCATAAAAGAATATTACTATAAGAAAGCATATCATGCCAAGCGGGCCCAGTAGGTACATGTCGACTAAGTTGGTCGGTATTCCTGGGTTTAAGCCTAAGCTACAAGGACATAATTCATAAATAGGCGAGGATTGTAAGTGAATAGCTGCAATAGAAAAGCACACGCTTATCAGCCATGAGATAACCACTGCGGCTAAGACTCGCTCTTTAGTTCCTTTCCGCTTCAATGGGTGAGCTATAGCCGCATACCGCTGTGCACTGATAGATGATAACGTGATCTGCTGAACCGAACTGCAAACGAACCGCAACCAACCTTGAGAAACACATAAAAACCGCGGCATAACCGCTTCGTATGATAAGAGGGATTGGATGACCAGGGTGAAGAGTAACGGTGTGAAAAGGAAGCAAGCGAATAGATCAGCTGCAGCTAGATTTAGAAGAAGAGCATTGTTGGCTGTTCGTAATGAACGACAGGTATACATACTGATACAAACCAGGACGTTTCCTATGACACCTGCAGACATTATAACCATCATGATTAATAAAGAGATTATTAATATCCATGGATATCTTATCAGTCGGCACACTAATTCTTCTTGGTTTGTTTGATTGTAAGAGGATTGCATGGTATGCTCTAATAAAGCTAATTGATCCAACGTCCCCATTCTCTTACAATCCTTCTAAATCCCAAAGCGTTGACATGATGAAGAAGATAAAAAGAAACACGTTTACGCACACGTCATTGCATTGTATGGTCCTATTTTCTAGTTGTTGATCCAGCCAAGAAGATCTAGCAAATAGATTTCAAATACTTTGATGCAATCATGACCAAGAAACCGATACAGTTTGTAAAAGTTTGTAAATAAGTCAATACATCAATACTTTAGGGATCATTTTCACTCAAAGGGTCTTCTCAGAAACTGTGGGTGCAACAAAATTAAAGGTGAATTTAATGGGTTACCCGCTTTTGCGAGAGAGAAAAAAAATGATGGCAAATTGAAAGTGCTCTCCTTACTGACGATGAAATATCGATTTCTGAAAGAAACAATCCTCACTTTCCATAGGGTTTTCGACTCCCGAGTCCGCAGACGGATTTTCCCGAAAATCATTTGAAATATCTGCGAAATGAACGGCGCCTAGCTACTACCTGCGATTGTCAAAGTGTTTCGTATCACTGCTTCTCTTCCCTCAAAGTTATATAATGATTGAACAAAGTGATGTTATGTGTGCATAGGCTTTACATGGGTAAAGACGAATAAAACACATTAAAAACTCAGTAATATTTGTCGTTACGAATCCTCAAAGTTCGAGATTATGATATGCCATCCATGGTCGCCGCAGCGCACTGTGTTGTGAATAAAAGGATATGAAGCATGAAGATAACAAGTCGATTGATGTCGGTATCATTGTGTGAATTAGTTGTTTCCGTCGAAGTGAAGCCAATCGTCTCCCGCGCGATCTCAAGATAAAATAATTCAATCAATTCCACAGTGGTGTAATCCAACCACCTGCATCTCTCAAGATATAGTCAGTAAAATAGAATACTTCATTTATTTATGGTGATAAACAATTGAAGAGGAACACTGCATATTGATTATTTCGAGTAATATGTAATGTTTTTCTCTCTCGATCTCTAGTCGATCGTTGCTCAAATGAAGCGGTGATGTGGTTGTGTTCGTCATGTGGCCTAGTGAATTTGATTGTATAGAATATAGGACGATAACCTTGTTTCCCACTGCACTTGATGTGACAAATGCTCTCTTACATGATAATCATCTATATCGGCATTACTAGCCCCTCCCCCCCCTCTCTCTCTCTCTCTCTCTGTGTCTCTCTCTGTCTCTCTCTCTGTCTGTCTCTCTCTCTCTCTCTGTCTCTCTCTCTCTCTCAACCTCTCCACCTCTATCACCTCTCTCCGTCTCTGCACTCACGAGTGCAGTCGTATGGCATCTTGAGATTGCAATTAATATTTTATTTGCTGTGATGTGGAAAAATATATTAAATTTCCATTATAATATTTATTATGTGTAAACATGATATTTGGAATATCGAAATCATTCTCGAGAAATATTCCAGTTAATGGGGAAAAAACAAACATTCTAGCATTATTAGGCCTTTCCTTCTTATGTGATAGAAAGGCCTAATAATACTAGATTGATCCTTTTAATGTTTTTTTCTCCACTAACTGGAAAATTTCCCAAAAATGATTTCGATTTTCCAAATATCATGTTTACACATTATAACTATTATGATGAAAATGTAATATATTTACTGAGCATCGGATGACGAAAAAGTACTAATGAAAACGGAAGAACAATAAATCTGGAAATGATGTTTTTCAATAGGATTCACCTACTTAAGACCGAATATCGACAGCAAAAACATTATTCTTAATTTAAATTACTGGACGATTGCCTTTATTTCTAATTAATTTCCCCATTGGTTACATGCCTATTATTTGCTATGACATGTTTTGTAATATTGCAGGTTTCCTGAGGGGCAAAGTTTTTCAATCATAATTAGAACAATTTCACATAATTATGATATTTATGATAATTATGTTGGTAATAATTATGCATTAAATGGATAGTTGAAGCTTTTACATTTCAATGATCGTGACATTTCATTATTATCTTTTACAAGTACCGCTGGATATTTGACGCCAACTGAATTGTTTATTATAAGCTTTTTTTTGTAACGGATTTTGTGGTAAGTTCTATTTACTTTTACAAAGAATGAGTTTTATGGTCATTAAAATTGATCCAGAATCCAGGGAATCACCCCTAGCAAGATCCAACTGGCAGACCCCACTAAAGTGTTGGGAGCCCCAATAATTTAATGGCAAAATTTCAATTAAATTGTCTCATAATGTGCAAAAGGATGTCCTTTAAGACACATTTCTGCACGGACTTTTAAAACAAACGTGTTTGAAGTCAAATATTGATGAAAGAATACAAATTTTATGTCTTCTGCGTACAACAGAAAACCCAATTTTTTAATATTTTTTATCAATAGCCTTCATGTCCTTAAACACGTTTTTGTGGAAAATCTTTGCAGAACTTTGTATTAAATGACATCCTTTGTCACATTTGGATAAAAATTTAAGTGAAATTTTGCCATCAAATTTTTGGCGGATTTGGGGCTCCCAACACTTTAGAGGGACTTCAACTACATTAATCAAAACGCAATAAAATGTCCTTGGTATAGTGCACGTGTGCCTTCTTGGCTAAATTTTAAAACAATGTGTTTCTTTTTCTGTTCTTTCTTTTTGATTGTCATTATTTTTTTTCAGATCTACATGTAATCTCTCTAAAATCAAGAAATAAACATATTACAATAAAGTTTTCAAAAGAGAAATATGCTAAGCAGAGCGATGGTGCGGTTGTGGGAGGGGTAAATTACGGAAACAAACGGACTAAGAGAGGAGGGGTGATGGGGAACGTGAAAGGAGGATTATAGCGGATTAAATTTCTAAAATGCTTGAGCATTATCACGATAGCTAAGTCGACGCAATAACAGTACATATTCCGCGTTTTATTTTCTTCAGGAAAAGATGCTTAATAAACCCCTTTTTGTTGCCATTCACAAACTGATTATTGACAAACCGCCCCCTTAGTGAGACCAGTCCCCCTCCCCTCCACCACCTCCATGATATTCACCCCCNGCCTCAGCCTTTCCAACACTACGCACAGGGTGTGGTATAGCTTTACTATGCTTGATTTGTTTGTCTTAACCGCATAATTATTCAAAATCTGATCAGTTCTAAATCATATAAGATACAGGACAATTAAAATAAATTACGATCAGAGAAATACCACAACCCCCTCTATTAGTATTATGCGATCTTATAAGCTACAAATTGGAGATACGCCCTCAATTGTGTGTTCTTGGAGGAGACATTATGACCACATTGCAGTGATTGACAGTGATAATTAAGAAATAGAATCTGTGTACACAGTAACGATCAGAAGAAGAGTCCCCGCTGGATGCTAAGTCAATACAGGCCCTGTAATTACTGTTCAATCCATCATTAAGAGACGCCAGTAGATGTGCATTGCATGCCCACGGCCAAAAAGAACAAACAAGCAGGAAGAAAAAAAAACTGAATCAGAAAACTACTTTGAGAGTAAAACACAAACCGGTACGGATGACCTGCGTGACGTGCAAGAATATATTATAGGGGAACAGCAAAGGAGGCGGGAGGGGGAGGGGGTATTGAATATCATGGAGGGGTGGAGGGGAGGGGGACTGCTCACTAAGGGGGCTGTTTGCCAATATCATCAGTTTGTCAATGACAACAAAAAGGGGAATGGAATGGATGTGTTCTACACGGTATACATGGTCAAGAAGGGGGGGGGTGAGTCTACGTTCGGTAAGGCAAGAACAAGGTTTTTATGAATCATTTTCAAAAGCTTTCATCGTAAGTATTCGATAATGGAAGATGATTAAAAATATCAGACATCGCATATCACATTCTTTGATGATCTGAAATAGAAATCGAGGATCACGCTATGTGTTGCTCTCTATACTGGGTTTATTGGAAAGTATAGGCCCGTAAGAATTGTAACCTTTGTATCATAAACATTACTCTCCAAACTAATTTTACCACTTACGAAATGCTATTTTGCATAACTATTACCGTTTCAAGCAATAATACTCGAAGACAAATGCAACTGGGGTGTTATTTTCTCTGGGTTACATTTGGACAAAGATAACAGCTTATGGTTAAGGTTTCGAGGACGTTTTAGGGGTTAAGCATCTTTAGGTCCAGGAAAAATACAGTATTTGGTCAAGGGTCGCATGAAATTATGAATTTGGTTACCGATTAACAAAGAGTTACCATGGAACAATATTGACAAAGGAATCTCTTCTGAAAAGGACGATGAATTTCAAGCGTTTATTTTCACAGAAATGTATTATAATATGATTTATGTGATACCAGATTTTGATCATTGATTGATACATTGACAACATTATAGTTTATGCTTGTACAAGGTAAAAATGACAATTTGCATGTTGGGTTATATAGTTACCTGTTTGTTCGTTTGATTGATTTTTGGAACCTAAATTTTCATTATGATTCAAAATGAAATCCATCCATTTAACTATACACAGATAATTTTATCCAATCTTTGAAATACTTTGAATTTCAAAATTATATGGTCCTATGTTCTTGTTCACTACTATTCACCGTTGACAAATTTGTTTTGCCGTGTTCTGTTTGATTGACTTATTTGACGATAATCCTTTTTGTTAGGATTTGACTTTGTACATGATAACATGCATCCAGTCTCACTCTCAACTTTCGGATGAGCTGAAAAGGAAGCGCTTGTATATAATCGCTTTATCATAAACGCTTCAAAACCGTCCACTATCATGACTATTCTTAAGGCCCTATCTCACTGGGCGGCGAGTGCTTACGACCGTTGCGAATTTGGATTCGCCAACTATTCTGACGAATGTTGGCGAAAATCACCGACTTTTAGTGACGTTTAGCGACAATTAGCAACATTTGAGCGAATGTTTATGAAAGACTTTGCAAAAGGCAGTTGGCGACTTGTATTAGCGACTCTTAGCTACTGTTAATGACCGTTTTTGCGAAGATTTGCAACTATTTGCTAATCCTTTCTCACTATTTGTGAACGTTTGAGACTTTTGATAACTCCTGGTAATCAATGGGTCGATTTTTATAAAGGAATCATAATTATGGTAACGTGGTCGCATAAACTTTCTTTCTGACAATTAAATTCTTAGAGTCGCCGAGAGGGCATTTTACTTTTTATGTATTTATGCACATTTGTTTCTTCTTGATACTATTAATGACTGTTTAATCAGCAATGAATATTACATTGTATGTAGTAAGCTAAGAGCACCTGGAGAAAGAAGTAAAAACAAAGCCATAGTATACAACATGCGATACAATATTATTCTTATGCAAGCAGCAGAGTAGAAATAGACATGAATTATGCGTTTTGTTGGACGTAAATGTCAATATCGATTTTCTTTGAAATCATTTGTTCATCAATGAATGAAAATCGACATGTGACATCTTTGGATCCATGGAAAGCTTTTAAAAGATCCAACAAGTGACAACACTCACTTGGCGATTCTACCAGACAAACCCCATCTTGTTTCCGATTCATTT
>BEXV01001316.1:91050-103649 GCA_003118195.1 Hemicentrotus pulcherrimus
ACTCCAGGCAGGTGTAAAGTAGATGTTATGTACCTCTTGTTTGAGAAAGACACTCTTGGCTGGAGATGGGTTCTGGTCTGTGCTTGACATTCTTGTACTCTTCTTTGGTGATTCTGGTCTCACAGGTGAATGTAATGCTCTACCAACACAAACTGCCCTGTAAATGGAAACAGATTCAAAGCTTGCTAATGTTTCTACTTATCTAGAGAAAGGGAACAAACTGGAACTCCCAATAAAACAAATTAGAAATTAAACATAAAGAGGGGAGTGCTCTAAAAAATAATACCACTAACTCCTCGCATGTCACATTAATGTACACCATATGCAAGATGATCTATAAATAGGCTTGCACACCCTACATCTGTACTTCCTTGTATCTAGGAAAAAATGCATGTTACTGAACTTGAACTTGTAAATGAATTTCAGAGGAGCAAGATCTAAAAACAGCTAAAAAGAAATCAAAGAAATTGTAAAGAACCAAATAAATGGCTGCTTAATTGCCCGAGGCCTTGTTCCGAAAAGATGCAAAAATATCTAATATTTGTGTTGGTACACAAGTATTAGAAATCGTTATGTTCTTTCAAATTTGACACTCAGTTTTTCATTATCTCTCAAAAAAATTATTTTGTGTAGCACGCCCTCTGCAACAGAACTCAACTATCCCTTTGATAAGACTTATTACTTTTGTAAGATCTAAAAACAGCTAAAAAGAAATCGAAGAAATTGTAAAGAACTTTAAAATAACAAGCTGCATAACAATACAGAAAATAACTACTAACAATTTACTGACATTGTTAATTGCACAAACACAACGCCACTAGTTATCGTCGATCCAACAGCAAAAGTAACAAGAGAGGACCAGTAATTACTACGCCCTCTCGCATTGCCTGGCGGAAATCATTGACTGACGATGGAAACGCCTTTAATCACAACAACAACAAGCAACTTCTTTTAAAATCAGATCGTAGTGTGATCATTCATAACCATATAGTGTGCACTGTGCTGCCAAGGGCTCAATTTTGATCTAGGCCTACTCTCGATTTATCCATTGGACTAGATCTAGATTATTACTATAACGAACCAAGCAATAAGGACGCAGGATTCAATTTGGTTCCATCTTTATTGGTTCAGACTTAACTCTTTTCTGTCTCTCACAATAACAATGAACTCAACAGTCTAGGTTAAAAATCCAACATGGAGTCTTCTCTCTATATCAGTACCTCCTTCCTCAGAGCCCAGAACATGTGTCCCTCCTAACATACCAACATCCCTTCTCTTCATACACTGTCCATGTACATTTATTCATATATTCATGCCAAATTGCCCATGCATGCTCATCGAAGTATTTACTATTGTTTAGGTCATGGCTTCTACAAGGTGCAGTGGATATGTGCATATTTGCATACACACTCAAGAAAGTAGTGAATACATGTACGTGCATATTTGCATATTGTGTACAACACCTGTATTCATATCACTACAACTCTCCCCTACTTGACTATCTCCTCCTGGAGATCAAACCAACCAACACAAAAATTGTCATTTAAGATAATATTCTCACTATTTACATAGCTTGTGAGGTCAACATTAATAATCTTTTCTTTCAAATTCTATATTTCATTAATAATATTGTAATACAAGTCTTAAACAAATAACTACCATCCTCTGGTGAAAAAATAGAAAGGCTTGAATCTACCTAAATTTCTTTCTTTTTGTAAACTTTTCCTTCAACAAAATATATATATACAAAACTTCAACTTGTACTGTAAACTGTACATGTAGCTCTAGCTCCTATACCTGTATACTGGTCAGTGATACTAGCGATCAAGTAAAATAGTCGCTATATAATGGCCTGACAGATCCCACTGATTACAAATCAGCTGTACAACTAAATCAATATATTCTGTATAAAACTNTTTGCATACACACTCAAGAAAGTAGTGAATACATGTACGTGCATATTTGCATATTGTGTACAACACCTGTATTCATATCACTACAACTCTCCCCTACTTGACTATCTCCTCCTGGAGATCAAACCAACCAACACAAAAATTGTCATTTAAGATAATATTCTCACTATTTACATAGCTTGTGAGGTCAACATTAATAATCTTTTCTTTCAAATTCTATATTTCATTAATAATATTGTAATACAAGTCTTAAACAAATAACTACCATCCTCTGGTGAAAAAATAGAAAGGCTTGAATCTACCTAAATTTCTTTCTTTTTGTAAACTTTTCCTTCAACAAAATATATATATACAAAACTTCAACTTGTACTGTAAACTGTACATGTAGCTCTAGCTCCTATACCTGTATACTGGTCAGTGATAATAGCGATCAAGTAAAATAGTCGCTATATAATGGCCTGACAGATCCCACTGATTACAAATCAGCTGTACAACTAAATATATATATTCTGTATAAAACTTCAAAACTTCAAAGTTTTGATTTGAACTCTTTATATCCGTAATTTATGTGGTACTAACATAATGTAATTACCTCAGATACGCCCACAAAATATTATATACCCATATCTTACATATACCATCGCAAACTGAGTATACATGTAAGTACATAGTAAGACAGCATCGAAACTTATTGTATGAAATGCAAGTAGTATGTCAATTAATAACATCAAATGCTAGACTGTGAAAGCTGAAATGGATTCCGATGCCTACCCCGTGTACTACGTGTACTTCGCCTAGGCACAGGGGTGGGAGGCGAAGGAATTACAGGCATGGGAGCAATATTAGGAATCTCCCCTACTTGTTCATTACCAACACTTGGCTCTTCAATTTCTTGTCTGTACCCCCTAATCAACACCTCATCTGAGTCTGAATCACCCAATTGCTCAAAACTTGAGTCAAAAGGGGTCTCCCCTACTTTTTGTTTACCAACATAGGCTCGAGAATTAGGATCATTTCTTCTAATCATTGCCTCCTCTGCCCCCGAATCAACATCATCAGATTTGTCATCATCTTGCAATACTGGGGGAATTCGTAACAATCGGCGGTGAACCACCTTTTCATTACCCCCTCTCACAGGCCTAATAGCATAAACATCCTCTTCTTCGTTATGCCACACAACAACATTCTGATCTCTCTCATAGACATCTTTAATCTTATGCCAGCCAGGAAAGGCACATCTTTTCAAAAGTACTTGGGTACCCATAGGGATGGCCTTAGCAAAAGATGGGAATTTATCATCATACAGCACTTTATTACGTTGAGCGGACTGCTTGACTCTGTCTTGGACTACCTGATTAGTTCGCTCTAGGAGCTCAGATTGTTGCTTTACAAATTCCTGATTCCAATCACAATCTGTACGACCCAAAATCTGGTCGAGTGGGATGAGTGGTTCCCGACCAAACAACAAAGTATACGGAGCTATTCCAGTCGTGCAGTGAGGTGCTGTGTTGTACATGAACACCAAAATGAGCTAACAAGTCTGGCCATTTATGTCTCATCTGTGGATCTAGAGATTTAATCAAGCCAAACAGAGTACGATTAAATCTCTCAGCTTGAGCGTTTCCTTCAGGATGATATGGAGAAGTATGAGTTTTCTTGATTCCATACAACTTGCAAAGCTCCTTGATCACATTTCCCTCAAAATTTCGGCCTTGATCGCTACTACTAGGAACACCGAACTTGGTAAACCAATGGTCTCTAAGTACCTTGGCTACAGTCACAGCATGTTGGTCTCTACAGGCCACTGCTTGAGTGAATTTAGTGTACACGTCAGTAATAACCAACACATCTTCTACACCACCACGTCCTCTATCAATCTTCACAAAGTCTATTGCTACTACCTATAATGGTCTAAAAGCTATCAAATGCCTCATGGGTGTTCTAGTGCGTGGTTGGGAAGCCTTTGCCATCACACACTGTGTACAACGACTAACATGTCTGTGCACCGACGTTGCCATTCTTGGCCAATAAACACGCCTTCTAAGAATGGAAAAGGTCCTAGTGACCCCCTGATGGCCCCATCCGCCATGAGCTCCTTCTAAAACCTGTAAGCGGAGACATTCTGGTAACAAATATTGAAAGATTTCACCATGTATAGGGTCATCTACATGCCTACAGAGTGCACCATCCTTCTCAACAATTCTAGACCACTGCCGCAACCAACGTCTAACTTCTGGTGGCTCATTGGAACCTCCAACTATATCTTTGGGGTTCAAACCTTGATCCCAACGTTTCCACACATATTTAAGGACAGGGTCTGACCTCTGCAAAGCTGTCATTTGACTAGGAGACAAAGACGGGAAAATTCCAGGAGGAGACTTATCCGACGGAATGTTACAAGTTCCTTGATTCACCTCTGCCTGGTGAGGAACAGCTTTGTTGATACTTGTAGTATGAAGTGTTGCACACATTACATGTTCCACTTCTGCTGCAGTGAAATCTTCAGGATACCGACTTAAAGCATCTGCACATTTGTTGCTCTTACCAGAACGAAACTTAATGTCAAAATGAAAAGCAGCTAGCTGAGCAACCCATCTCATTGCACAGGCTTCTAACTTAGCTGTGTGAATGTGAGCAAGAGGATTATTGTCTGTCAGAACAGTAAAAGAACTCCCTATCAAATAATCTCGAAACTTATCCACAACCGCCCACTTCAATGCAAGGAGTTCTAGTTTAAAGGAACTGTAATCAGGATAATTCTTCTCTGCACCTCTTAATCCTCGACTAGCATATGCTATGGGATGTGGGACACCATCACTATCCTCTTGCATCAAACATGCACCTAGGCCCTTCAAAGAAGCATCAGTTTCCAAAATAAATGGCCTCGAGAAATCAGGATATTTCAACACTGGAACACTCGTCAGTACTACTTTCAAATCATCAAATGCTATTTGGGCCTCCTCGGACCAGACGAAAGACTGCATTGGTTTCTTACATTTCCCTTTCACCGTTGGTGGTAAGATAGCATGAAATGGTGCTGCCAAGGATGAGAAATTCTTAACAAAACGCCTATAATAACTGGCTAGGCCTAAAAACGATCTCAACTCATCTGAATTTTTAGGAACTGGCCAATCCAACACCTTTTGGACTTTGCCTTCGTCTACAGAAATTCCTTCAGCATTTACTACATGACCTAAACATGTAACTTCTGTTTGAAGCAAACTACTTTTCTTCCCTTTGACCTTCAACCCAAACTGTCCTAGCCTTGTAAGAACTTTATCTAAGGTTTCTAAATGGACATCAAATGAAGGAGAAAACAAAAGAATGTCATCTAAATAAATCAACAACTCTGTCAGGTTCATATCTCCCAAGCAGCATTCCATGACTCTCTGAAAAGTACTGGGAGCATTCACCAAACCGAAAGGCATACGATTGTAATGAAATAAACCAAACGGAACTCGAAAAGCAGACTTCTTTCTAGAGTCAACATCCATTACAACCTGATGATATCCATGGACTAAATCAAGAGATGAAAATAAACTGCACCATTGAGTGCCTCAAGAGACTCATCGATTCGTGGCAATGGAAAAGCATCTTTTACTGTCTTCTTATTTAACTGACGGTAATCTACACATAATGCGCAAACTGCCATCTTTTTTCTTGACAAGCACCACTGGGCTTGCATAAGGACTACTACTAGGTTCTATGATCCCTTGATCTAACAATTGCTTGAGAGTGTCCTTCACTTCTTTCACATAATGGGGAGGAATTCTACGATAAGGCTGGTTAACCGGTTGATCATCAGTTGTCTTTATCTCATGAGGCACCTCAGTACACAAACCAACATCAAAATCACCTTTAGAGAAAACAGCATCATGTTTTTGAATCAAGCGTACCACTCTTTCTTTTTCATGTTCAGATAACATACAAGATTCCAAATCCAAACCGGGTGGTAAAGAGTACCGACTTCCATCACTGAATGTAAACACTTCCTTTGAAGGATGACCTTGATTTTGACTGTCAAGCACATTCTGCTCTCGATCAGGAGCACCACTAGGGGACTCTACCAGTATGTTTAAGATGGAAACACTGATGTGTTGATCTTGAAGTTCAACAACTATTTCATTTGAACTTGACACTTCAGTTACATCTACCAATTTAGTATATGGGGGTATTACTAAAGGTTGAGACCCAAGATTTGTGACAAGAACTGTGACTGACTTTCCATTACTAGTCACACAAGAATCATAAATTACACAAGTCTCCCCTACATCATGGTTTCCTTCCACTATAACCAACTTATCTGTCAAAGCATTAGGTGGGGTTCTCAATTGACACACTACAGTCTGCACTTGTCTAGAATGAATGACTACAGGCCTTCTACCAGTTCTACCATTTACACTCTTATTTGGTTTAACACCTCTTTGAAGATTGAGGCTTGGGTCTACAGGCTTTTTAAGATCTAAACATTCCATCACAAAATTCCAAGCTTCAGCATCTGACCCCTTGAAATCCTTTACATGCTCTTTTAAATCATATAACACATTACAACCCAACAAAACATGACTTCGCTTACTGTCAATAAGGGCTTTGCCTTGGGCAGAGTCATCAACAATTAAGAAATGAGCATCAAAAAGTTGATTTTCTACAGAAAGAGGAATTTCCACATATCCTTTAATAGGAACTTGTAACCTATTTGCACCCACAACTCGTACACATACCTTTGCTGGCTTTATATTACTCAACTTGTCAGCCAAATGCTCATAATAAAATGATGAGCTAATCAAAGAGGTTTCTGCCCCAGTATCTAGAGTACACTCTACTGAAACACCAGCTAAATCAACCACTGCTTTGGGGCTTTCTCTAACTAACGTAGTTAAAATGTCATCAGGTGCCAGTTGTGTATCGCCATGAACATTACCAACATGGACCGACTGAGTTTCCCCCTCTTCACTCTGGTCCAACACTAGAGAAGGGGATTGGCGTTTAAATCGCCTGAATTCTGATATTCATAATTCCTATTCGGTAATTCCTTTTGTAACTCAACACCGTGCTTGAATGTGACCAGGCTTACCACAATAAAAACAAGTAGGAATACGTTTCTGCCTTGAATATTTTGGTGATGCCTGGAGCTGTCTTGCCAATAATTCTGACAATTGCTCTTGCTGACGTTCCAAAAGAGTCTGCTGTTGCCGCACACATTGTTCTAGTGCAGCTTGTTGCTGTACTAAATGATCAATTACATTTCTATTATCAGTGTGCATGGGAGTACTGTCTGCCCCTTCACGACAATCTTCAACTGACACCTCGTATACACGTTTAGAAGAAGTACCCTCGGCCTTATTGTCAAAGCTATCCAACAAATCNCAACACCGTGCTTGAATGTGACCAGGCTTACCACAATAAAAACAAGTAGGAATACGTTTCTGCCTTGAATATTTTGGTGATGCCTGGGGCTGTCTTGCCAATAATTCTGACAATTGCTCTTGCTGACGTTCCAAAAGAGTCTGCTGTTGCCGCACACATTGTTCTAGTGCAGCTTGTTGCTGTACTAAATGATCAATTACATTTCTATTATCAGTGTGCATGGGAGTACTGTCTGCCCCTTCACGACAATCTTCAACTGACACCTCGTATACACGTTTAGAAGAAGTACCCTCGGCCTTATTGTCAAAGCTATCCAACAAATATAATGCATAATCTCGGATTTCCAAAAATGTTTTACCCGAATTAGCCATTTGGATGCGCCGTAGTTCAAGGCGTGTGCTATGACTACGTGCTCCATCAGCTACAAACTTATCGCTAAGGACCAAATCCCTCAGGCCTTTGAATGCCTCTTTCTTACTACTTGGTGCCACATTTATGATAGCATCATACATACACATCAGTGCCCTAGAAAACTCATCTAAAGACTCCCCTTCTTTCTGAACTCTTTCATGAAATCTCTTCTGGAGGGATTGAGTGGTTTCTTTAGAACCAAAATGGCGTTTTAACAACATAATCAATGAATCTAAGTCATCTGCCGAGATAGCGTGACATCTGATCTCTTTGTCTCGCCGCCCCATCTAAGTGGTTTAGAATCACTTGTGCCTTTTGACTTGAGGGAATGTCACACTGATCACAATAAATATCTACCTCTTCTAACCATTGGGATAGTGTAAATTCTCCAGGAGAGGATTTACCAGAAAATCGGGGTAACCTGGGTGCACGCAAATGTGTTACTCTACTTCCTTGAACATTCAGAACATTAGTAAGACCCGATATTAATTTATCAACTAAATCATCAGACTTCACTTCTTCAGCCATTTTGGACAGAGAAATTACTGTAACTGTGAAAGTCTCAATACTAGTTCTCTAATAAATCTCAAAATGTCACGCTGTTTTTTTTCGTCCGATCACCAGTTCATCATAAAGTATTGACATCCTTCTGACTCGTTCAAGACTTCAAACTGTTGTCACGTTGTAGCATTCAAATCTATGCTGTTCAATCTTTATTCGATTGAGAAATCACTCACACGTCTCAACTTGCCTACAAAATCGATGAAGAAAGATCCTTACCAGGTACTTGACTATTAAGGAATGGAGGGTTAAATGAACTTCCCTAAAATCATCAAACCCTTGCCATTATCTATTCTCTCAAGAAGACACAAGTAATGCACAATCATGTACATGTTTTCCAAAATGATCCACTCCGGCTCCAGCTAAATATACATGTAAGTGGAGAGAAGACGATAATCGATCCGACATCCAAGTATCCACAGCTGGCATAACACTGCAAAAAAGATTCCATGTGAAGATCAATGCTAAATATTGAAGACTGATGTAACATAGCTCCGAAGTTGGTCCCACGTCTCAAAACACCAGCGGACTGATCGCCACAGCTCCATGGTAGTATTAGTAGTACGCTCCACGAATGGGGTTCGAACCCACCTGTGCCTTACGTCTCATCGTTTAGTCAAAGTACGCGTAACGCCATGCGCTAGCTGCCAGTTCTAATTCCAGTAAACCTACTCTAAAAGAAGTTGAATCCTGCCGATTACGCCAATTTGTAACGAGCCAAGCAATAAGGACGCAGGATTCAATTTGGTTCCATTTGGTTCCATTTTTATTGGTTCAGACTTTAACTCTTTTCTGTCTCTCTCAATATCAATGAACTCAACAGTCTAGGTCCTGCAAGGGACACACCTTAAAAATCCAACATNTGAAGATTGATGTAAAATAGCTCCGAAGTTGGTCCCACGTCTCAAAACACCAGCGGACTGATCGCCACAGCTCCATGGTAGTATTAGTAGTACGCTCCACGAATGGGGTTCGAACCCACCTGTGCCTTACGTCTCATCGTTTAGTCAAAGTACGCGTAACGCCATGCGCTAGCTGCCAGTTCCAATTCCAGGAAACCAAGTCAGTACTCTAAAAGAAGTTAATGCCAATCCTGCCGATTGCACCATTTATAACGAACCAAGCAATAAGGACGCAGGATTCAATTTGGTTCCAATTGGTTCCATCTTTATTGGTTCAGACTTAACTCTTTTCTGTCTCGCACAATTACAATGAACTCAACAGTCTAGGTCCTGGAAGGGACACACCTTAAAAATCCAACATGGAGTCTTCTCTCTATATCAGTACCTCCTTCCTCAGAGCCCAGAACATGTGTCCCTCCTAACATACCAACATCCCTTCTCTTCATATGCCTAATTGCCCATGCATGCTCATTGAAGTATTTACTATTGTTTAGGTCATGGCTTCTTCAAGGTGCAGTGGATATGTGCATTTGCATACACACACACAAGAAAGTAGTAAATACATGTACGTGCATATTTGCATATGTGTACAACACCTGAATTCATATCACTACATTACCCCCAATACAACTATGCCTATCACCAAGCAAAAGCCTTTTGCCCTTTTGAAAAGGGCATCTGATATCTGGGAACACTGCACAACCCAGTACAGTCATCAAGCCAAACCTAAATCTCATGCATCAGCCTTTACTTAGTGTAGTGACCGCCGAACAGATGCGTAGCCTCTGAGCTTTGAGCACCTGTCGGGCACCCGAGCGAGTTCCGATACCGGGTATTGTTCAATTGTATTGTGCCCCGACGACATTTGCTCCGCCAAAAAAGTGTCCCATTAAATACAAATGTTATTAGTACTGCGACAAATGCTTCGCTGACAATATTTTTTTCTCACGGGTTATTTTCGTTTCTTTCTTTTTTTCATTTTCTGAACGCATTTCATAAAATAACGGTAGATGATGATGATGTGGGAGGAAAAGGAGTTACCTAAAAGTCTTTTCGAATATACTGAAATATCTTTACAGCTATCACTTTACGTCCATAAGGCACACTAAACACTCATAACATGTCATGGGAAGTTTTTTGTTTAAGTAGAGCAGCAAGCCACATTCCCCGGTACGCGCATATATACCTCCTAGTTAATTTCAAACAGCTCATCAAGACCTGAAATGATTTTTCAGGGAATTTAATCACCTAAATGAAAGAAATAGAAAATGGTTTCTTTCCTACCTTGTCTCGTAGATACACCTGTTGAGTACCGATACAAGGAACATATATTATATCACAAGTAGTAGTTAAAATATTGCACAGCACCCGTAGAAAGAATATTTAAGACCATGTACAAAGTAATGACGCTTCTTGGCGAATTAAAGTAAGGAAGAAGAAACGTATAATCTCTATAAAGTAATAAGGCCTCAGAACCGAGTAGAGAAACAAACGAAGAAATAGGACAAGAATTTAGATGAAGCTGAATTAGCTTTGCTGTAGATCGACTAGACTCTCTAGAATTCGTGTGCTCTATATGAACAGCTCAGGAGAAGTGAGGAGAAAAGGTTCTTCTCCCCTTGCAAACGAGAAAGAAACCAAGGTCTTTAACAGGGATTAAGCGACAAATAATGATTGTGATTCAAATTGTGCGAATATTTGTTTGAATAAGCACTGCTATTCACCAGAATCTTCTTTGTAAAAACAACTTTTAAAAATCTCAGCCACGCTTACTGAGTTGAGACGTTCCATTCAGTTTAAAATACCCATCAAAGAATACACTTCTCCTAATCTGAAAATGATCTTACAACACAGTGGCAGAATTGAATGGCTGAGATTTGTAAAAGTCGTTTTTACAAAGAAGATTCTGGTGAAAAGCATTGCTTATTCAAAAAAATTCTTGCATCAATTTGAATCACAATGATCATTTTGTCGCATGATCCTTTTATTAAATAACCTTGTTTTCTTTTTTATTTGCAGGGGGAGAAGAAGCTATGTCACGTTAAGAAATCATAAAGATTAGTTGTATTATGAGTATATACATAACAGAACAAAATGTTGATTATCAGAATGTCATTTTGGAATACCTCTATACAAATACCCAATCTTACTGTGCCGATACCACATTGTCTTTAGCCCGTATCAGTATTATTATGAGCCAATATAAAGTTATTATTCTTTATTCAGTTCAGTATAATGCTTTTCCTCAAAAATAGTTTCGCTATTTATTTGGTGGGTCAATGTCGCTATTCATAAGGACCGCTATTCATAAGGTCCGCTTTTCATAATTCGAGAAAAGGGTCATTATTCATAAGAACCGCTATTCATGATCAAAGAAGAGGGTCGGTATTCATAATATTAGAAGAGGGTCGCTATTCATAATACGAAATCGGAGTCGTTATTCATAAGGGTCCCTATTCATAATATTACAAAAGGGTAGGTATTCCTAACACAGAAAGAGGGTCGATATTCATAATACGAAATGAGGGTCGCTATTCATAATGCAAAATGAGGGTCGCTATTCATAAGGGTGATTATTCATAATCGATGAAAAGGGTAGCTATTCATAATAGGAGAAGAGGGTCGCTATTCATAATAGGAGTAGAAGGTCGCTATTCATAATACGAAATGAGGTTCGCTATTCATAATAGGAGAAGGGGGTCGCTGTTCCTAATAGGAGAAGAGGGTCGCTATTCATAATACGACGTGAGGGTCGCTATTCATAATAGGAGAAGAAGTTCGCTTTTCATAATAGGAGTAGGGGTTTGCTATTCATAAAAGGAGAAGAGGATCGCTATTCATACTACGAAATAAGGGTCGCTATTCGTAATAGGAGAAGAGGGTCGCTATTCATAAGGGTCATTATATAAGGGTCATTATTTATAATCTACGAAAATGGTCGCTATTCATAATAGGAGAAAAGGGTCGCTATTCATAATAGAAGTAGAGGGTCGCTATTTATAATACGAAATGTGGTTCGCTATTCAAAATAGGAGTAGGGGGTCGCTATTCATAATAGGAGAAGAGGGTCGCTATTCATAACAGAAGTAGAGGGTCGCTATTCATAATACGAAATGTGGTTCGCTATTCAAAATAGGAGTAGGGGGTCGCTATTCATAATAGGAGAAGAGGGTTGCCATTCATAATACGAAACGAGGGTCGCTATTCATAATACCGAAAAAGTCAAAATGACATAAGCAATAAACTAAATGTTAATAAGAAAGCAACATACTGGATAGAGGACTCCCCATGGCTACAGCGTATGCCGGGGATGGGGTAGGCCACATGGCCCCAAACATTTGAAGAAAATATTCATTGAAAACTCACATTTCTGAAGAAAGAAAGGCGTACCTAAATAATGAACGTGTCCCATCATTCCGGTCACCAGCCCCCCCCCCCCCCCCCC